>DWON01004655.1:0-15964 GCA_018251015.1 Phocides pigmalion okeechobee | reverse complement strand
ATGTTCTTCATGTATTGTGTTTCGGTTGGGGAGGTGTGGTTGCCGGATACACTTTATTGGAGGCGACCATCTTAGTCATCAAGTGTAAAAACGCATCCGCGTCCATCCTTAAATAGAACGTCTGTTCTATTTGAGACTGTACGTGGTTGTCTATGGGCTGCAGTGACCACTTAACACCAGGTGGCCTGCATGCCAGTTTCTTACTCTTTACGTTAAGGCTCAAGTAATCTTGAACATCACCTAATTTATAAATGTAGTAGGCAAGTATTCTACTCTTTAGAATCAATTTAGAAGCGAATTCCAGTACAGATTCAGTTACAATCCTTGAATAAATTCCAAGAACAAAGATAAATATTCCCCGTCCCACGCCGCGCAAGCTATCCGCAAATAAACTGAAAGATCCATAATTTCAGCACATTTACAGCCAGCGTGTGACCTATCTGTCAGTTAGGTGACACACTATAGAATTTACCTATTCCTTTCTCGCGATGAAAGGCGTCTGTGTGGAAATAGGTTATACTCTTTTGTATACCTCCGAGGTCGCGGAACCCTTTCGTTGAAAATGTTGCTCGAAAATGGATTTACTACGAATCGATAGTAGGGAATTTGAGTTATTCGTGATGATACTTTCTTTTGATATTTGTATATCGTTTATCTTTTATAATAAATATAATAAAACTGTAACTGATCGGTGTCTGTACATGGCAAAAATATTTAACAAATCATATTGGGGTGTCTTTATACACGCAAGAGAACCAAAAATTTTGTTTTTTTTGGCACCAGTTACGGTTACATTTTTTTTAAATAAGAGATATGCTTTTAGTTTACAAAAACTAAGTTAAATTGTATCAATACTTATATGAAGTTACTGATTAACTTCAGCGCCTTTAAGAGGACTTCGATTCATTATTTTTAACGCTCGCCTACATCATCGAAAACCTATAGTAGTTTCGATCATCAATTTTTCAATTTATCAATTCAAGGTATCGACCTTGCAAGTAAAAGCGAGCAAAACGTACTTACCGGCGATTTGACCAGCACCCAGTCTATGATCGCGCCGGTTCTTATCTCTATATATTATAAAATAAAGTCCCCCATTGCGTCTGTTTGTCTGTATGTTCGCGATAAACTCAAAAACTACTGGATGGATTTTCAACAACAGGTAGAGCGATTACTGAAGAAGGTTATGGTGCATAATAAGTTAAATTTTATTAATAAATTGGGCGAGAAATTAAATACCTAAATTCAATATAGTAATTCAGTCCTCGTTCGAAATAGATATTTCTAATTGTTAGTTTTTGCAACTAGGTAATGACTGGATACATGTATGAAAGAAAAATAATGATAAAATATAAACTCTATTACCCGATCGAAGCTGGGCGGGGTCCCTAGTTGCCTTATAAAATTATTTCGTTACAATTTACTTTTCTTTTGTTTTAAAGTGGATTATGAGGGAAGTGGTGGTAATTTCCCGGTCGAAATGTAGTTATACTACATCAAATTTATCTATTGAGAAATTTTCAAACTATATAGGGTTTTTATAGGTATGCGTATGTATGTGGGCATGTTTGCGTGCATGTGTGCATGTATGTATGTATGTATGTGTGTTTATAAATATTTATGTTTGTTAACTCATTTCTCCGACAATATCAAAAGATGACATTGACCATTATTTTTTTAAACTTTCGTCGAGATAAATCCATCCTCAACTGTGGTCAGACGTAGTCACTATTCCAGAAACAGTCCGTGCAGTCGAGGTCAACCCGTACTCAAGGTCAGACGTGGTCACCAACCTTTCTTCTCCAAACGTAGGTATATAGAAACGACCTAATACTAATAGACATATCATATACGAAACCCCATGATTATATCAATGGGGTAGTGCATAAAATATAAACGCATTTCTCCCCTCCATACATAAATTTAGATAAGGAATTTATTCCCGACGACGCCGCGATGCGAGGGTTTAATTTTCCCTGTCATATATTTCCGTAATAGAATTTTATTTTTTTCCGTTTCTTTGATCTGCATATTAGGTTTTGATAAATATTAATGCTTGTATTCTTGTACGTTGTATTTACAAGCAGACCCAATATTGAAAAATGCTAGAAGATTAAAAAATAGAGAGTTCAATCGTGTTCTCTTATATCGTTAATCCACATTGTAATTGTTAGCATATACAAAATCCAAGTATCTAATGATGTGTATTTAAAATTACTTTTGTACGGAAAGTCTAAAATCGTTAATCGTGATTTTAATGTAGGAAGAGAAGCAAATGAACCTGCAAACCACCTGATGGTAAGTAGTCGCATCGAAATTCGTGTACAACCACAAATATGACTGAAGTCGTATTTGAGCTCGAACATTGATGCGTTGCTACTCCTGAGGACTAAGAGGGTCGCCTCGCTTCAAAGTGTAGCCGGCAACCACACTTTTCCAACCGGAATACAAGTAATGATTTACAGTGGATTATGAGGGCGGCGGTAGAACCTCCCCGGTCGAACTATAGTTCTTCCACGTTCATAGTAAAATGGATAAAACATGCTAGTCAAAGGACCGAGCAGTCAAAACTGTGGACAGTTATATAATATTTGACGAAAAATCAGAATCCAGTAAAATTTCCATGTAACATTACTAATTCAACTCCATTCTATGTTCCTTTACTAATTATTTCATGAAAAGCCCATTTCTTTGATAACCGTGCTCAAATAAAAGTGCTTCCGAAAGCCAGTCCAGAAATAGACGTTATACGTTTTTCTTAACAAAATACGCCCGATGTAGCATGTAAATAAGTCTTTATGAATTAGGCGAGCCATCTTTCATCTCTTTTCAGTGCGATTAGATATTCATAAGGCGACGAGAAGTCCGCCCACTGTTTATACCCGGCCCTCGGCAAACGGATTTCTGTATATTCGTTGGATGTAAACAAAAAGTTTTGAAACTCAGTAATATGAATCTATAATATGTTATTTTAATATTCTTCGCTTCATGCCTCCGGCCGTTGTCTTATTTTCTCTTGTTCGTAACTTCGACATAATTACGTTTACGTCTAACATTGATAATACTGTAAAAATATCATTTTCGTATTTTTTGCTTTACATTGCTGTTTTAACAAAGGAATAACAAGAGAATGACAACTTAATGTAAGGCCTTGAAGTCCATGGACATCTACATGAACAGGCATCTCAAATAAACTGCCCTGTTTGAGATTGGGTATTCTTGAAGGTACAGAGTTTATAATACTTCTTACACTGAAACATAAAAACACCTTCATGGCAGATTGTGGGTGGCAGTTTAGTCTCCAATGGTAAATTATTTTACCATTAATTTTCCACTGCACACCGAAGCATGGATGCGCTCATGGAAGTTTCCACTAGCGGTCACCCATCCTCTCCTGACCTCAACCACGGCTTCTAAAAATTATCGACCATTTACAATTAACACTAATTTAAAAATAAACACATTGTTCATTTATATTTTTTTAATGTGAGAAGAGTAGCAAACGAGCATGCAAACCACCTGATGTTAAGTAGTCGCAGGTTATCGACATCCACGTACAACTACAAACACGACCGAAATCCTATCTGAGCTCGAACGTAGATGCGTTGCTACCTCGAGGACTAAGATGGTCCCCTCGCTAGAAAATGTAGCCCGCAACCACACCTTTCCTACCGAACACACAAGTAATGCTTTACGGCGGATTATGAGGGCGGCGATGGTACCTCCACGGTCGAAACGATTGTACCTCAACTTGAAAGTTACGCAAGTAAAAATAAACTGACTTAAACCCTTCAACGCTATAAAGGAGTAACACACCTGAGCCCTTCCAACAAACTTGAAGGCAGGGATGAATAGGCTTTTTCTGGGTGAACAGGCAAGCGTGCCTTTTTAGGCCGCATCATTTCTTTCCGTCAGAAGAGATCGCGGTCAACGGGAAAATGTCACATACAAACTACCATCTTTTAAAACAGTCTTAATTTAAGCTTACTTCGTATTGGTTTTCTGAAACATAAATAGTAATGGTAACGGTAAATTGAATTTTCGAAAATTTAATCGATTATTTGTCGAGTTTTTCTAGATTTTCCAACCGTAAAAGTTCTCACCTCTAAACGGTAAAGCTGTTTCTGAGATTAGCGCGCATAAACACACAGGAAAACAGACAAAAAATCTAACAACTATTGTTTTAGGTTCTATTGCGTTGATAAAGATCTAATAATAGCGATTACACTATTATTAAGGATCTTTAATAATATTAAATTATCACATATCTTCTATGTACAGACAGCGATCAGCCACCATTAAATTATTTACATACATATATTAATATTACAATTTAATCAAAATGTTGACTCTATTTTGGTTACACATGATTTTCAAAGAATGGCACTATATTCATCATCCTAGTCAAAATGTCTCGAGTTGGAATCCAGAAATGTATTTAATATTGATAAAATTATAAACACGTGTCTTTATTTCAATTTGTATGTTTATAGATATGAAAAATAAAACAAATATTTGGATTGTTTTTTCGGTCAACGTTAAACATAAATAAATGAAACACATAATTGTTTTCAAAACTTTATTTTTTATAATCATGTTTATCATACATGTAATTTATATCGTGCTGTTGCACACTCAAGTACCATAATACATACAACAAATATTTAATCTATTGTTATTTGTATACAATAATAAACTTTCGACATAATTATAACTGGTTATACTTATCGAGATCTGCCATTTCGTAATCTATTAAGAAAAAACACTTCAATGAAACATTTTTCTTCGTTTTTACACAGAGATATCGAAATGCTATCAGACAACACGTAATTGATTATATACAATTGTATTTTTAAATACATACTTAAATTTGAATAAATAAATATTATTTTATAGTAATTTTATGACAGTATCTGTCTTTAAAAGCACTTCAAATCTCAATCTACACAGAGATTTTAATAGGACAGGGACGGGGAGTCTCTACACTCTGTCGTTAAAATAGGCTTAAGTAAGGAATGTTTCACTACCAACAAATGACGAGATTAAGATGAGCGAGGTAAAGTGAAGGATATCTTTGACACTTCTCAGATAGGTTCGATTGGAACAGACAGCAAACTTTGACACCTTCCAACAAGTGTGATTCAATCAAACAGAACATCTCAGAATAAATAATCTTGGAATATAGAACGTCCCAATCTTTGTTTTTATAAATTGTCTAACGGTAAGGCAGACGGACCACCTGATAGAAACAGACAGCGTTGCCCATAGACATTTGCAACACCAGAAGAATTTACAGCATCATCAGCTTTGAAGGAAACCTCTGTCAAGATCTGTTTTAACGAGCCCGATGTTATAGCATTAATGGAATACTTCAGGAGGAAATTATTTCCACGTCTGACACGTATGTGGATGAAATAAACGTATATCGAACTGTGGAGGTAAATATTAGTTTAAATTAATTTGACCGAGTAATTTTCATTTTTAAACTTTTCTTGTGTTTCAATAAGACAATTAGGATATGTGTATACTGACAGTATTGTCAAACGTCATGACGTTTACGTTACGTTTGCGTCTCATGAGACTTAGTGTCATAAATTAATGAAGATCTTAATAAAAAAATACAGTAAATGAAAATTTAATTTTTTACCCCCTCGAAATCCATGATATAAATATTAACCCGGGTATAGTCAAAATAAGGTTTAAGAGTTAGTTAAATAGAGGTGTTGATTATTCGGGAATATCTTGTTATTTATTCTCGTATTAAAATATATTCAGTTCAGTTCAGTTCAGTTTGGTCGCATCAGGACTTAGTTATCAAACGTGCTAAAATATTCCAATCAGATTTAAAATTAGACGACAAAAGGTACAGATTAAAAGATTTTGTAGCTTAAGTAATATTATCCATAATACTGTTGTTTGTTGAATAAAATGTAGTAAGTGACTAAACTTATCGGAAAAATCATTGATAAAGATTAATGAAATCGTCTTTTGATGAATCTGAATTAATTTATTATAAATCAAAACTCGATTTGATAACTCGGTTTCATCAAAATAAATATAACACTATTTTAAACCTTTTTTACCAAGATATAGTGTTTTTTTTATGTGAAAAGAGAAGCAAACGAGCATATAAACCACCTGATGTTAAGTAGTCGCAGCCCATAGATATTCACGTACAACCACAAATACGACTGAAATCCAGCCTGAGCTCGAACGTAGATACGTTGCTATTTATGAGGACGAAAATCGTCGCCTCACGTCGAAGTGTAGCCGACAACCGCACCTCGCCAACCGAAACGCTAATGATTTACGGCGGATTATGAGGACGGCGGTATTACTTTCCCGGTCGAACTATGGTTCTCCTTTAAGTATCTCGTTGATCGTTCACAGTGAGACATACCATAAGTGACGCTCAAAGAAATATTGCTTTCGTTATCAATAAAATAGTTTTTAATTACAAGACTAATACAGGAAGATTTTCTTCAAACGGAGAACCAGTGAATAAAACAGTTTGTAGTTTTAATGAAATAAATTCTCTTCTAACTATTTATGTAAAATATTCGTTTCTAATATTTATGCTTACATCGATAGCCTATGTTATAGTAACTAGTTAATTACAGCGAGGCTTTTTACACAGGTCATTTGTATCCTTTACCTTATACCTTCAACCGTTTGCGTCTATGTCACGATTACTGATCGTTATTACTCCGTTACATTTTTCATTTATACACGTCTATACCACTCGTCGATTTCCATCAAAAATAAGTCCATTTTGTCACACTTCTCGTTTATCATTATCACTAATATCTTTCTGTACATTACAATACCTTTGCTACACATGACCTGTACAAAAACCTTCTTTACATTATTTACAGTATTTTGAGTGTACCCCTTAAGAGAACACTAAAACATTACTTATAATTTACATTTGTAATAAAGAGTAAAGCTAGATAGAACGAATCGTATATCTTTACTCTTTTATATTTACACTCTTGTCTAAATATTTTTGTTAATATAGTATTGTCAGCTGTTGATCATTCCTATGTCACATCTTTATTTTTGCCTAAAATTTTCTCTTTGTTTGATCTTCTATCTAGAAATTTTAAATGAAGGCCATAATTTAGATTTATTGTGATGATAATTATCATTTGTATTATAATTATTTTCTATCAGATCAGATCGTGTTAAATATTGAGAGTGTTTGAGAACTAATAAAGATGGAGCGACCGCTTATCGTTAAATTTCGTGAGAGTACCAGTACAATCACTCTTATGAATATCTTAAAATACATTATATACAACTCTATTCGAAACAAGCACATAGCTACTTGCTCAGGGATTTATTAAATTTATATTGTACATAACACAACCCACACTATAAAATAGCGAATGTATTTCAGCTGTTTACACTGCCATTTGTGTTTGTTCATTATCTGTTGGAGTGTTTACATTTTGTATCATAACTGTGACATCACATGTGTCAATATAAACAGCGAAATTTGGTAAAAGTATATTTACATTATGAGGAAGGTCGGTATATGTCAGGAGAGCGCCACAAGAAGACCGATGATGAGGACAAGGCAGTGAGTCGCTGACGTCGGCGCGAACGCTTGCCCACCGCGCTGCATCGCCGCAGGATACTCACCTGATAAAGGGAAAATCGAATTTGCTTCTTTGGCAAAAATTAAAACTGCTCTCAAGAACGCCGATGGCAGATTTTGAACAAGTCAAAATATATTAAAATAAATATATTAGAACATCATCAAATAAGGTGAACAGGAAACGTATGTACAGATATCAATGGAAGAATTAGAATCAATTGTATTTGCTTTAACTTTGTTTTAATGTTTTATTTAACGTCGTTTTTATTTAACTTGTATTCTTTACACATGACAATTAGTTATATTTTATTTTTGTCACAAACCAATATTTCAGTGACGCAAATTGATTCCTGGTTATTTTTAGTTTCCACCTTTAAAGCATTTCCAGAGGATACGTAATTGAAATCGGTTTTAAAATCTATTAGACTTTCCAAATATAATCACCATTCATGCATACCTGCAATCCATTATACATATTTCACATATGCACGTGTTTCCATACAAGATTATAATAGTTCGTGACGTGGTAACGCAAATTACCATTGAAACGTGTTTACTGACTGTCTGTCAACTATTTCTAATGGAGATAAGCTAACAAAGGATAAAGTTTAACATTCAGTCTCACCTGCATTATTTACATTAAAGGGTTTAAGTTCTATTACACTTGAACAAAAACAGGACTATCTCTCTCATCTTTACAAATGTTTGCTTTGAATAAATATTCAGAAATTTAAATTAAAACTTCAGCACAAAGCTATGTGTATGTTCAAAGAAGATACATGTGTATTTGTAATCAACAATCTACGCTTTTAGAGAAAATGGACAGATAATTTAATGTCGGAGCAAAATTTTGTAGATAAAGTACCTCTCTTGATAAATATGAAAGCAAGAGTAATATTTTCAGATTTTTATCAGATCAGTTGTGTTTTATTTTATCACCAGCTACTGATCTATCTTAGTGATATGCCTGTACTGTTTTAAACTATATTTAAATAGATCTAATGGATAATAGACTCTAAGGAATAATGAATTATTTACAAGCATGCTAAAAAGGCAGCATCTGATTATCTTAAGAATATAAATGCTATCTGCAATAAATAACACGTCTGCTTAAACCCGAACCTTGACAAGGACTTAATCTATTGGTACACTTAGCGTGTAACCGCCCATTAGTATTAAATTGGATTACTTAAAACAATTTACTACAGAAAGTGTTGGCCTCTTTCTCGCCAAATAAATTACTATTCTGACCGACCAGCGTCACCGTTTTAAAGCCATTTTAGGCTCTACTTATCAAGATCGTAACTTTCATCAAGGACGTTTAAAAGATTTTTTTATTAACACGTCGGTTCAATTTACGCTCTTCGCGACAGGCGACGCCTAATTACTCGTACAACGTCGTAGCTAATAAAAAATATTAACGTGCCCATTAAAGCCAACGTTTCATAACGTTTCATTTGTTTGATTCATCGTTGTCGTTGTTATAATGGTAATGGGATTCATCTAACCTTTTTTCCGCTGGACTGTAAAGGATTTTTTCAAATTGTATTTCCTTTCCGTTATCTCGCCGGTCGTTTGTCAAGAAGAATAGAATTTCTTCAGTAATAATGGTATGATATTTGATATTGAACATTCAATTTTAAAAATAATGCGTTTCTCATCAAGTTATTTCAATTTTAATAAAAACACGGTTAACTATTTTTTAATTTCTTTTATTATTATTTAGCTGTTTCCACTTCTAACATTTACGAAACAAGTTAAAAAGGTTACTTTGGTATATTTTGTACTATAGGTGATAATTTATTCAATAAAGTATTTCAAGCATTATTACCTTAATAAATTTAACAGAACTACAGTATTAGTCAAAGGCGTGTCAAAGTAATTTAGAAAATAGCAAGTAAATAGTGAAAATGTTGTAAATAGCCAACTCACCATTAAGCACGTGAACTACAATACTTTTAGACTGCGCGTTGCTTGGATTGCATTGATAGGTTCCAGAGTCTGATGGTCTGGCTTGTTGGATGAGAAGGAATGACGTCGTCGTCTCTCCTTTCTCCGTCACTACTGATACACCTCCTCTTGGGGAATCGTAGCTTATAATCTAAAGAAAAATCAAATATTAGAAAATATATAATAAATAGTTTACCGCTTATTGTAAATTATAGAAATAAATATGAATACAGATGTATTTCAGAACAATACTACTAAAATTAACACAGGTTATATCTGTTTTCTTATTGATATATTTTTAGAATACATAATTTTCATAGAAAATTCATGATAATAGTTACCGCGTCATTATGATTCCAGAATATATACGCAGGTGGCTCTGGAGAATAGAGAACCACGCAGGTCAAGTTAATTGTGCTGCCCCGATCAATATATAGGTCGGGACCGCCTATAATCTCCGTTGTTGGTTCTGAAAGAGTAATTAATGAAATTGATGAACGTGCCGAATTATGAACTGATTCAAAAAGGAAATTTAACCAAATAAATATTGAAAACAATTCCAAAAAAAAAACTGAAGAATAAAGAACTAATGGAAACAAATGAAAGAATAACAATTATAAAGGTTATTAGTAAACTTTGTATTCCTCTTTTTCTTGACTCAAATTTGAATTTAAAATCTAATAAAACGAAATAATTAGAACCATAAGATGCTATTTAAACGATTTAAAGTAATAAAATGTCTATCAAACGTAGCTGTCCGAAAAGAGAATGAAAATTCAAGAAAGATTCCTCTCTCCGTCGCAGTGTAAGAAATTAATTTCAGTCACGAAGATGTTTTTTACAATTCCCTAAAGCTGTCGCCTTGCCGGACTTTTATTACTTGATAATAAACGCCTTGTGATAAACATCGTTAATGTCGACGATGTTTATAACAAGACATTAATCTACGAAATTGAATCGAGACACCGTCTTTATTGTAATTAGGTCAAGATTTATATAGCCTTTCGGGTTTATGATTTCCTCCAGACATTAAGGGTTACGGTGGTAAAGGTGACAACGGAAAATTCTGAAGAAACCTAAGGTAATTTTAGCCGAGGTGTGATAAGCACGGAATTAACTACAGGAAACAAAGAAAGTTACTTTTCAATTTTTTATTTTATCTTTGTTTTTCGTGAAATTATAAATTTAATTAAGTATTCTGTTACGAAAAACAAAATCCCTGATTAGTAGCCTTACTATACTACCGCTATGCTATTAAAAAGCGCTAAACAATTTGTTTAGTGAAACGACGTTTCCGTCACTCCTTGACATTTTTACTTTGGTGATGAGAATGTGATCAATGTTTAGCTTTATTATTATTATAGGCTATAATGTTTTATGAATACTTAAGTATTAATAAAAGAACAATGGATAGAAATAATTAAAACCCAACCAAATTATTTAGTTTACCTTTTAAAGTAGGAAACGAAAACTGAAAATGTAAGCGATCTGGCTTAATACTCGGTAGGATTAGCCAAATCGCTTAAATCTTCAGTATGTTTTCATTGTAGTATAATCATACTATACCGTACCGTATAAGCAAATAAAGATGTACTACGTATGAACGGCTTTTAGCTTTTGATATACGCGTCATAAATTTGTTTCATAGAAAACGATACATTTTAAGATATTGATAAATATCAACTGATTTAAATGTGATACGTATCTAGCTCAACTTATCTTCCTCATGTCTACACAAAATTATTAATACATAATAACATGACTTTGTCATTCAGCTTTATAAATTTTGTTTTTGTGATTTTGAAATTAATTAGTGGATATAAAATATATGTATTCATTAATTAGTTTTAATAGACCAATACTAATATTTGAAGTAGTGAATACTATAATTTCATACGATTTGAAACTAATATAATCACGGAATTTATATATTTTCATACTCCAGATTAACGCTCTTCGAATTGTCGATATTTCGAACTGATTGCATGGATTTCAGTTAAGCGCTGACCATGATCCATACTGATTCGAAACATTGGCAATTAGAAAAGAGTTATTCATGAACCTTTTACCTAGTAAAGAACTGTAAATACACTTTTTAAATATTATTTCTACTACTTGGGCATTTCTATTGATAACAAAACTGGTTTCCTATCCAACAAGTATTTTATGAAGGCTTCTATTACTTTTGACTTCATAAACGTGCGTGCCTTTAATGTGCCGTTTGTAATTAACCAACTTGTTTGGACGTGACCATTCAGAGTTTAACCATTTAAACATATTTGTAACTTAGCAACTAAATTTAACGGGAACTATTTAAATTATTAAGTTGTTATATGTTATATGTCTCATACATTGGATGGGATTTCTTCTCAGAATGAGCAGGTTCAAGCCATAGTTCACTAGGCTAATCAAGTAGAAATTTATAAACTTTATCACACCATAAGAATTTTATGGAGAACTCATAGATACACAGATCCTTATAATATTTAAAGAAGTTATGATAAATTTTTAATATGCATATAATTTTGAAGAGAGAGAGCCTAAGAGATTCCATTTGGATTTAAGGTTCCAACTGGAAACTTGAAATTTTGCTGTTAAGCTATCATTTTCCTCTCTAACATGCGACAAAATTAAAATTAATAACAGTTAGGGTAACAAATTAAATTACAAGAAATAAGACGAAAGTCAACACAATTCTGATTTTGTGTAAAGTGGGGAGACACATCTGCTGATCTACAAGATACGTTACGAGATATAGATAGATAGATACGTTCAAGTACAAACTTCTGTAGATACGACATCTTTAAAATTTGAAACAACAATATAATGAAACATACCAACAACATTGAGATGTATAAAGTGACTCATATGCGGGGTCGTTGATATCTGACACTCGTAGATACCGGAATCCCTGTGCTGTGGGTACTTTATCTGAAACAAGATTGTTTTCACGTTCACAGGCCACCGTAAAATTCATTTATTCAAGCAGACGTTTTAAAACATCCACTCAACTCAATTCTCTCGTCTGCTGAATAAACATTATGAGATAAATTTACTTTTTTATTAGCATTTTCTAGTTCTTTAATGACAATTTCTATTGCAATTTCATTTCATGTTATTTGCTTCCGAAGCTCGTTTCTAATTTTAACATTTTCTCTTTCTTCTTTAATTGTTTTTTTGATATTCTAAATCTTTTTGATATCTTTACTTTATAATATAGGTATCGTTTTTGTAACGTATAACTTTTATTTCTATCCTTACGAACATTTCAATTACTTTATTATGTAGTCCAATTTATCAATATTCAGTACCTGAACAATCCATAGATCTATTTAAATTGATTCTTTCAAAATTAACTTGTTTCATACTTTTTTTATTTTGAATATCCTCAGTTATAATATTGATTATTTTAATTAAGTCAAAATCCAAAATGAGGGTAGTGTGTTTCGAATACGTATGTATGTTTGTTCATTTCTATGATCTCTAAGTACTAAACGGGCTATCTGACTGTCGTCAAAGTTATACGTCACTAAATCTATCAATTAATGGAGCGCGAGTTTTTTATGTAAGAAGAGTAGCAAACTAGCGTGCAAACCACCTGATATTAAGTAGTCGCAGCCCACAGATATCCACGTACAGCCGCAAACACGACCGAAATCCTATCTGAGCTCGAACGTAAATACGTTGATTCCTGAGGACTGAGATGTTCGCCTCGTTTTAAGGTGTAGCCGGCAACCGCATCTCTCCAACCAAAACATATGTAATACGTTACGGAGGATTATGAGGGCAGCGGTGGTACCTCCCCGGTCGAACTATAGTCCCACCTGTAAATTGTCACAAAATAAAAAACAATGAGAATTGCGTAAGCAATTCTCCAGGCTAAGTTTCATGAGGATTGCGAACTATGTTCAAGTACCTGTAATGTCCAATCTTCAGTGTGAGGCAAATGGATTGCTCTGAAGCGCTGGTCACTCGTGTAGGTGTATCGCCCCACGGTCAACAGATGAATGTCTCTATGTCGTACCCACGACACTTGCATGTTTAACTGAAAGAAAACTTAACATTAACTTTCTTATTTCTAAGGATACAAACAGGTAATTAGGCTATCATATTTAAGCCGGGGTGTAATCCCAAGTTCAGGCCCGGGCAAAGGGGACATACCTCGAGGCTCGTATTCCTCCGCACAAAGAGGCTGGAATATTCCCCGATGATGATGATGATGATAACAGGGTATTCTAAACATTCATCATCTTTACATTATTGTAGTGTGTGTATGAAGGTCTTTTAGAGATTTATTAGGGCTAAGGGCTGCCTAATATATTTCAGACACCTTTGAGAATCTTAAAACAAAAGCTGTGCTATTTAGGTTTTTAAAATGTTTTCTTTTAGGGATTTTTTTTTACTTTTCACATAAATTAAACAAAATCTTTTTCAATCAAATTAATGCAATAAAATTTGTATGTTTGCATAGTTATGCCCAATAATTATGTACGTTAGAATTTACACATAGATACATTTACATTTACATATAGAAACACAGTTTATCCTTAGACATCAAAATGTTTTTTTCATGTGTACTTATTCCATTTATAAACTACTTTTTGAATATATTGTTATAACAGTTTAAATATTGATTTTCTTAAGTATTAATCCTCAGAAATCGTAAAGCAGAGCCCTTTAAGGAAATATATTATTTACTCATTTTCATTGTTAAACACAAATATGACGATATGGACGCAATAGTTTCAGACGGTGGGAGCTTAGGCTGCCTCTTCCCCCCACGATCGGGTTCCCTCTTAGCTTGTCCATAATAAATTAGGCAATAAATATTTAAGTACGTCTGTCTATAATTAAACTTCAGCACTTCATAATTGATCTTGGAAACTAATCTAAGTAAAGCTTTAAAACGTTGATAAATTTATACAAAACTAATGCAAATATTATTTGTTGTTTGTTTTCTAAAGACAGGTTTACTTCGTTTTCGAAAGCCTTCATAATATAATTACGGTTTGAACTTTATTGCTTCGAATCCACCCAATACCCTCGGAGATAATCCTTAGAACGTAAATCGTGAGGATTTACGAACACTCGAAATTTGTTTATAGTACTTTAACTTCGGAACAAAATCGTAAGCTGAAGCGAAATAACGCTCGCTTTATGAGAAAATGGAGCTATTATGCTCTCCAACCAAAGTGTAAGCTGAATACATTCACTTGCTAACGTGTAAGAACTTTTGCGCCGGAATTAATTAGTTTTTATAAGAAAATCTTATAATACCGGCTTTGAAGCGAGGCGACTATCTTAGTCCTCAGGAGCAGCAACGTATCTGTGTTCGAACTCCGATAGGATTTCAGTCGTATTTGTGGTTGTACGTAGATGTTTATGGGCTACTACTAATTAACGTCAGGTGGCTTGCATCCTCTTTTGCTAATCTTCTCACATAATATGATTGTAATTATTTTAAAGCATGGACTATGCGCGTCCTCTCATAGTAACAACGACTCGTAAACATGGTAACAACGACTTATAAATGTAGTAACGACTCATAAATATAGTAGGTAACAACAAGTCATATACATAATACCAATAACTCATAAAATTAAATTGTTCTTCTGGGCTTTGAAACCTTTGGTCCGTGTGGTCCGTGTGCCAAAAAAAATTCAAACCATTAGTAGCACGTTTGATCGACGCCGCAGGTGACAAGAGGGCTGGTTCATATCTCGCGTATTACGATTACTATTCAAGGCGGGAATGCAGCTAGCGTTTTTGAAACCATGCCGCGTGGGCTCGAACTCCCTTTGGATTGTTTAGGTTAGGCTTTTATTATAATTAGTTTTGAGATGTTCATCATTGTAAATATTAGATTAATAAACTTATTTATAACTCATAATCATATTAAAGAGGAAGAGATACGAACTTTGTTTTAAAACGTCAGTTCAGCTGAGAATTAATATTTTAATGAGCTGTATAATTATTTACATAGTAATCTTGAATATGCCGACAACAAAACGTTGTAATAAGACCTTTTGTTAAAGCCAGATGTTTTACATTTACATAACTTACATTTATGTTATGTTATATTATTTTACATAAACGCCACCTGTTTGTCGTCATATGTATTTACATTTACCTTTGTATTTCTGAACTTTAGTTTTATATATATATGTTGTCTATCAAAATATTACATTTAAAAAGCTGCAAGTCTTAATACGTGTCGGATAGTTCGCTTTCTGCATCTCAACACTGACAATAACGACATCCTTAATATATATATATATATATATTAAGGTTATATAAGTTACTGATAATATAAGTTACTGATTTATTATATATATATATATATATAATACTGATTTATTATATATATATATATATATAATAAATCAGTAACTTAGGTAATACTTGGCATTATTC
>DWON01004654.1:0-15964 GCA_018251015.1 Phocides pigmalion okeechobee | reverse complement strand
CTTTTCTTGCGATGGCCCGAAATGCAATGAGGGTCCATATTCCATTTATGATATGAAAACATTTGACGAGGATAACGATGCAGAAACTAAAATTCAGCAGCCGTTGGAGGAGTAAATATGCAATAAACTTGTTTAATTAACTGTCGATTTCTCTATTGATATAAACGTTAATGTGATTTTATTAAAATTGTAAGGAATAAATGTGCTCTAATTATTTCGATATCTCAGTTATGAAGTGTAAAAACAGGTTAAATTAGTTCATTAATTGTAAATGAACACGGACAAATAATCAGCGTAGCATAAAATATGTACTTGCTACATTTTGGAATTATGGTGTCGATTTGGTCTGGATTCATTATAGGTATACGCATTAAATATTCACATTTTATTTTATAAGTATAAACCATAATAGAATGTTATTAAAATCGTTTAATGGTTCAATTGGTACGATGATTTGATATCGAACCAGCTTCTCGGGCGAGGCTTAAGATCGAAGGAACCGCGCCTCAATTAAAGAATTGATATGAACGGAGGTTCTGCCGACGATAGCTCATCGTTTTCGAGAGTCCGCTCGTTATGGTTACGCGAAATTAGATTTCAACGAGTCTATTTTCTTTTCCAGTACTTCCTTTTATTTCCTTCGCGGAACTCTTGAATGCCTTTCATCGTGACATGTCTGATGATAACGGATAAAAAATCGACAAAAATCTAATTTCAAAATAATGCTAATCTTAAAACGTTTTCCACAAGAATATAAAATTATTAATTGGATTCTTAAGTCCTTAAATTGAAAAAAAAAACAATCTGAATTTACCATACCAAAAATTAACTATTATGGACGTGGCAGTCAAAATTACTTTGTAAAATATGTACAGAATTCTCCAATAGATATATTTAAGAATATATTTAATATTTCATTTAGCGCGCAGTTAATAAATATAAAGCTTTAACTTTGACACGGTACACTTTGTGTTTTGTGTATTTGTATTTTTTTTATTATGAAAGAGTAAGAAACGAGCATGCAGGCCACCTGATGTTAAGTGGACACTGCAGCCCATGGACAACCATGTCCTATCTCAAATAGAACAGAAGTTATATTTAATGATGGACGCGGATGCGTTCGTACTCTTGAGGACTAAGATGGTCCGGTCCGCCTTCAATAATGTGTATCCGGCAACCACACCTCCCCAAGCGAAACACAATATATAAAAAACATGTTGCTTCACGGCGGGTTATAAGGGTGGCGGTGGTGCCCCCCCCCCCGGGCGAGCTCTAACGGCTCTACCACCTTTAAATGCGATGAACGCGAGTATCTCTAATTGCGAAATTGTGTTACGATGGTTAGTGTCACACATCACATATCACATGTAGTGTCATATCTAGTATGATTGAAAAGTTTTCGAACCGATTTGACATTTATAACACACTGCGCCGCGATTGAATAAGCAGAAAAAGAATTTCAAGTGTGGTAAGGAGACTACAAAGAAATTTGCTAAGATTTCACGATGTTTTGTTTTACAGCCAAAGCAAGTAATTTGAAAATCATTAAGTAGAACAGTGATTATTTCTATTACGCATATAGCTTCTTAAAATAAGTATTTTTAAGGGATTCGAGCACCGAGCCCATTGTGAGAAGTTGGTATTCATCACTAGACTTTATTTAATGTATGTTTTGCATTTATTATTATAACATTTTTCAAGTGACATTAAAAGTTTACGTCGGCAGCAGATTTTTATTAACCCATTTAAAAATAACATGAATATTTCTACATTCAATAAACCGATATGGAACGTATACAAGGCTAACTAAATTTACGTCCTATAATTGAGGCGCAATGCAGCACCGGAGGAACTCGTAGCGACGAATTCGATTAGGAAGGAGCGCCTAAATTGTTTTACAGTTGAACAGTGTCATGCACTACGCACGATACTGGAAACTGTCGCTATCCGGTACCGCAATTTGTATTAAAATATTACCATACTTTAGTAATCGTTATGTTTTTCTTTATTGATTTGAGGAAAGTAGCAATCTTTATAAATCGAAAGGTGAGGAAACCTTACATGCCTGTTAGATGTTAATCATTTTCTCAAAGGTGTGTGATGTCTGCGAATCCGCAGTCAGCCAGCGTGATGGAGTAATCCTTCTCATTTCTAGGGGAATACAGGGCCAGCGGTAGGACAGTACGTGTTTGATGATGATATATCTAGTAACAATGTAGCAGTGTTATATCGTGTTTTAAAAAGTATGAGCGATAAGTCCGCCTATTGTCTACTAAGTAAGGATATATGTAAATATTTGTCTTCTATTTTATGGTATGCAATAAAATATATTGTATTATGTAAATAATATTGTATTGTACAGCTGGGTGAAAAAAACAGTAATTGTATACTTTAATATTTATTTAGTTTTTGTAACCATCACAATAATATTGGATACTAAAACCACAAAGCAGAGTAACGACCGCGCCGCATTAATATTCTACTACAAAGGCCTGTCATCATTTTATTCCTCATGAATACATATCGTATCATTCGGTATTATGACACCTAAATCATTTTTTGTTATCTACACATAATATGAAGTAAGTAGATATTAGTTACCTGAGTACAATATCAAAGTGCAGTTTTTGATTTTAGATCATAGACAATACATAGATCTTTTGTTACTGATGCGTATGATACAATTACTGTACGCAATGACGGCGTTACAAGCAACAGGTTGTAGAACTATAGGTAGTTCCACTTATAATCTGTTGTGAAGCAACACTTCTATATCTTGTATATACATATATATCTATTTGAGATTTGCGATGGCCGACTACACTTAAAAGCAAGGTCAAATCTTAATCCTCACATGTAACACATCACTCCTGGTCGAAGCTGCATATAGATGTCTATGAGCTGCAGAGACTACTTAACATCAAATGGACTACATACAATTGCTACTCCCCACACATATAAAAAAAAATAAGTGGCAAATTCGTCAATTCGGTGCTCAATATATAAAATAGTATAACCACAAACATCTACTGATGCTACTGAAATAATGATTATTATCTGCAATAGTGGTATTGGAATACCTTTTCTAAGGAAGAACTAATTTTGCTTACCGAACATCTTACAAGTAGGTATTTAAACTTAGCTAAAAGCGCTCAAATACCAACTTCTTGAATACACTCAAAATAATGTAAGAACATACCCCTGTAAAATAATACGAATTCTGTATAGAAGCTAATTTAATAAGTTTCATATGAGTTCTCTTGTTGGCGAAGGTCATTGTAGCCATTTTAAATGGGGATAAAGTGATGTCGTTGTAATCCAATAAATTTGAGGCAAATTTATTTATTGAATAATTCACACGACATCGTGACTCGAGTGACAACTACGAGAATAAGATGTCAATGAAGTCAGAGGGGTGGGTGGATGTATATTGCACAATGGGATGGGAGATCACACAATAATATGGCATTGGTATTCCGTAGCGGGGAAGAATGTGCGCGTTCCAGCGACTTCTCGGCGTGCTTAAAGCGCCCGCCGCCCCCGTGTCGGGCCGCCTCCGACCATCTATGATGGCCTCGTTTCACGTAATCATGATTCGGAAAATTTCATACCAATAATCATTTGCATATTTAATTAACAAAAACGATGGATAATACTAACATAACTTTAGTTTTTCATTATTAATCATTTACTCGTTACTGTTCCACATACCTACTGATGAAAAGTAAGATCGTAGTAAGCTGGTCAAGGTAGCTTGGTAGACTTTACACCTTTGTGAATTTTGAGAAGCCAAAAATCAAAAGTTTCTTCAAAAAATCAGTAAATTAAAACCTCTGAACCGATTTAAATGACTTAATAACTAAATGAAATTAAACTCAATTAGAAAAGGTATAGTATAATACCAACAATTTAAGTAAAACTTCTTAGTACAGATTATTAAAAAAAAGTCTTATGATAGACTATTATAAATATTATAAAACAAAGTCCCCCGTCGCATCTGTCTGCCTGTTCATGATAAACTCAAAAAGTACTGGACGGATTTTCTTACAGTTTTCAACAACAGGTAGAGTGATTCCTAGGGAAGGTTTTGGTGCATAATAAATAAAGTTCTTTTTTTGTAAATTGGGCAAAAAATTAAATGGTTAACACTTTCCCTGCATCTTACAACACTGCTTTGCAATACGCGGCGCTACGCGCTTGCGGCTCCTGCGCACCTGTGTTGTACGAACAAATCTGTATGAATTACGGACGAACACAAGTGCTGTGTTTACGTCGACTAGAAGATTGGGGGCGGATATTATACGTTTATGTATTCGTAGATGGTGCCCAGATGCTAAAAAATGCAATATTTGTCGTTTTTGTCGTTTATCTTTGTATTGTCGCATCTTCAGTCTAAAGAAATAAGATCCAAATTAGCCCGCATCCCGCAACGCTGACCCGATCTAATATACAAATGTGCGCCGCAGTCGAAGTGTTAGATTCAATATAATAATTCAGTCGTCGTTCGAAGTAGATGATTCTCACTGTTACTTTTTGTAACTAGGTAATAACTGGATGCATGTATCAAAGAAAAATAATGTAAGTAAGTAAAAATAAACTCTATTACGCGAGCGAAGCTGGGCCGGGTCGCTAGTAATATATAAATTAAAGTAATATTCGTGATAGAAAGTACAATTACAGAGCATAATAGAAAAACGATGCTCGCTTAAAATTGGACTTCAACTTTCGAGAACAAGTGGACATTTAAAATTTGAATCTTCAAAGTAGATACGAAAGGATAAGCTTTCAGGCTGAATATTCATGCAGGCGCACTTACAGACAAGAGATTCTACTTTCAACAGTAAATCATTAATAATGTACAGTTAGCTACATATTAATGAAACATTGCAGTGTAGTAATTATTTGATAATTAGTCTTGCATTAAATAATTGATATAATTGAACCTACGTGAATGGTAATTTGTAAGTAAAGAGTACAGGATTAAACATATATTTCAATTAAATATTAGTAAGAAATAATCAAAAGTATAAATACTATAAATATAAAAATAACTTATCGCAAATAAGTAAATTAATGTAAATGTAAATTAATATTTACTTTAGTTGTAATGGGTAAGACAGAATTAAACCCCATTGAATATCTTTATATTATAAGTTACGAGAAAAAAAACACGCAGAATAAAAAATAAGAATATTTTTATAGTAAAAGAATAGTAGCAAAACGAGCTTGCAAGCTCTTATGCTAAGCAATCATTGCAGCCCATGGACCTTTACTCTGTCACGAGTCCTCTATTATTCCTAAGGTCGTACGCAGATGCAATGCTTCCCCTGAGGACAAAGACGGTCGCCTCGCTTAAGTGTAACCGACTATGTACCTCTCGCTCCGAGACGCAAGAGTTGGTTCTGGTTGATTAAGAGGGTGGCGGTGGTACCTCACCGTCTGAACTACTTATACCATCCATCGTGCTAATACCCCTATGTCACGATGATTGTAAAATACGTAGATATATTTTAAAAGACCTGATTTTTATATGTAAGTATAGACCTGTACTGGCTCATATGTAAAGTAATGTAGGAAATTATGTGTCATTTAGTCATGATTGACAAGAAGCAATTTAGTTATTAAGTATAACGTAATTTAATAATACTTGTCATATTATGTTACTTTTACTTATTTATTGAATTTACAGTCTCAAGAAAGCGTCAAGTTTTCATTCAAGGAAAATTAGGCAATACATGTAATATTATTTATAGATACAAAGGGGAGAACATTTAGCTGACTCCATGAAGTGGTATCGGGGGCAGCAAGTGGGGCGCAAGTTGCACGCTATGAGCGGACAGGAAGAAGGCAACTTCCAGCGAATTGGCGGGCGGATTACAAATATTATAAACAAATATATTTTTAGAATAGAATTATTTTACAATGAGAGTATGCTGCCCGAGTATCCTGCCCAATACCAGTATGTTCCCTACTTTTTTATAATAACTTTTTTGTTTGCTTATTTTTGTATTTATTATTTATAATACATACTATTGGTATTCGGATTCAAAATTTGGATGACGAGTCTTAATTTTTGGGGAAAAACAACGGTAAAGGGCAAGCAGTTCTACAACCAATAGTGCCATTTCGATCTTTATAAAGGAAGCGATCCGTATACGTATATAACTATATATACAATAAATATAATAAAATCTATACATATCGCAAAATATATTAATAATTAATGTAAGATGATGATTGCAATATCATAAAATATATTCTATGTGTATCCTGTGGTAAATATTGGAAATAATTGAAACAGTAACGTAACATGAAATGTAATATTTATATTGACCTACCTGTATTGAATTCACGACGACTTAAATTTAACGTTAAGTTGTTATTCATTCAATATTTCTTTTCTTTTTTGTGCTATGGAATAGTCAACATTGGATTATGTCCATTTATTCCACATAAAACAAGTTCTCGCTTTAAAAAAATAATCGCATTAAGTGGGGACTAATATTTTAAATTCCAGCGATAAAAAAATCGCATTTCTTGTGTTAATGCGCCCCAGCCGACGCCGTAGCGGAGTTAACATACGCGTCCGCGCCCCGCGCACCCTCGACAACCGAAGTGGTGCCGGCTGCCGCTTGGTCGCCGAGTCACCCGGAGGACGCCGCGACGCTGACACCACAGCAACTCTTTACCCCATGCGGTACTTCGCAGTCTTAAACTTTTTTAAGTTTTAAACTTTTGCCTATTTTAAAGTTACTGAAAGATAGTGAAAAACTATGGATGTAGAGGAGTTCCGCGTTAGGGGCAAGGAGATGGTCGACTATATTTGCACGTACATGACAACCTTGCGTACGCGGAGGGTTACTCCATCAGTGGAACCGGGATACCTTCGAGCGGCGCTGCCTGCTGAAGCGCCGCACCTGCCGGAAGCATGGGACGACGTGATGATGGACGTGGAGAATAAAATCATGCCGGGAGTGACACATTGGCAACATCCCCGGTTTCATGCCTATTTCCCGGCCGGCAACGCGTACCCTTCTATTCTTGGAGACATGCTGTCAGCAGGAATTGGATGTATCGGTTTCTCATGGGTAAACTGACTACTTTTTGCACCTGTTAGATTTACACTTGTAATTATTTTCTATTAAAAATTGAAACCCCTTTTCTATCGATTCTACAAACCTGCTTCAAGTTATGATTTTATTTAAAATACTTAAAACATGTCTCACTTCTAGCGATTGATTGACACATATACACACATTTTGTGAACTTTACAAAAGCAAGAATCGAATTTTGATGAAACGGTTAGCGTAAAAACATAAATTTTAGTTTGTCAGCTATCGCTCTACTATTTTTCTTTCGGTACATGAATTATTAACATTTAAACAGCTAGGCTGTAAGTGTTAAAACATTTTAATGTGTCAATATATTACAACATGAGTGATATTATAAAGATATGTTCAAGAGAAATTAGTTAAGAATCTAATAAAGTTTAAAGTTTTTTTGTAATAAATACAATCACTGTTTATTGTAAATTGTAAAGTTAGGACTGTATCTATATTCTATAATATGTATGTAGGTCATCAACAAATCCGAATATTGAAATAAAAATAATGGCACGTAAAACCTTAACACTATGACCCATTTTGTAAGGACATAAAATAATTTTTGATAAACTTTTTTCTTTTCCTTATAATCTATCCAATATTTTCCCACGGCCGGGCACGGGTTTTTCAGCATAAAAAGGGATTAGGCTGTAGTCAATCATGATGAACAAGAATGGAATTCATTTTTCCTTACGATATTTCATTTCACTATTAAAATAAGTACTTCTTAATTTCTAATATCCATATAACTTGGCAAAAAGAGAGACCCTGTCAGGGTTTCGAATTTAAAAAATTTAAAAGGAGGTAGAGCCGTTAGAGCTCGCCCGGCGTGGCACTAGCGCCACGGTCATAACCTGCCGTAAAGCAACATGTTTTTATGTATTGTGTTTCGGTTGTTGAGGTGTGGTTCCCGGATACACATTATTGGAGACGACCATATTAGTCTTCAAAAGTAGGAATGCATCCGCGTCCATCCTTAAATAGAACTTCTGTTCTATTTGGGATTGGACGCGGTTGTCCATGGGCTGCAGTGACCACTTAACATCAGGTGACCTGCATGCCCGTTTCTTACTCTTTCATAATTAAAAAAACCCTCGTATAAGAGGTCGTAATCTTACCACTACACTATCACTGCTTCGCGAATTGTATTCTCTTTGATCGTTTACTGTCTTTGTTAAAAGTTAATTGACATTGAAGAACGATTATATACTTTTCCCTGGCGTTTCGTACTTCCGATTAAGTAGTTATGAATGATGTTGAGTTTCAACAATAGCAACTCATTTTCCCAGTGACGTACACTCTTGAACTTGGCATTTTCACCTCGACACAGTAAAGCTAAAAAGACAGACACTTATAATAGATCATCTCAGTTTACACTTTAACTGAAACTATTTTGGTATAAACTAGATTTTGCTGTTTATTCCAGTTTATTAGTGTTTTAACTCTACATAAATGAGTATAAATAACATATTTACAGATTATACTCACAGAATTATTATATGCCAAACAGGGTTATTATATGATAACTTAGAAAAAAAAAACTATTAAGTATTATAATAGCAAAGTATAAGCTTTTCCGAAAATTATTATTTATCGCCGTAAACGTATTCGATAGATTTAAAACAAATATAGTTGAGTCTATAACTTTTATAACAAAGTCAAATAAGGATGCTAACTACATATGTATATTCATTGTTTAACTTCTAGTTTTTAGGTCAAAACTAAAAGTTAAACACTAATCATCAATCAACAACAAAAGTTGTAAATTACAAATTGTAGGTATATTACGAAATCATGGAAATACACGATTGGCTTACCAACTTATTTTAATTATTATGAAATATTATAAAAAATATGTCGAAAAATTCTCCGTGCTAAAATTAGAATAGAAAGAGACTTTAAAGAGTTTAAAGACTGCAACAGTATTGATTGTGGCGTAGGTAATAATAGCTCTTTTGAATAAGTTATGATGTGTCACGAACGTTTTCAGTCAGTACAATTTTTGTAGACAAACTAGTTCAGAATGTACTTAAGACTATTCTTAGTTCGGTCCCCGGCCAAGTAGACATTTAAACAATGAATTCGGATATCTGTTCTGGCTCTAGACATTTATACATTGCCAGTGAAACAAATGAGACAACAATCTTAGTCATCAGGCCTAGCAACCCGTCTATGGGCCGCAGCTACCAATTAATATCAGGTAGTGTGTATCCTCGTTTCTACTTGCTTCCAACATGAGAGAATACATTGAACCCATAACTCGGGAATCCTAGTACGAATTAAGTAAAAAGCGTAGATATCTGTTATAAAAAACTTTAATAATTCGTTTATGCACAAGTCACTTAGTTACCTACTTGATGATATTCTGTTTTGTAGAAAAACAGTTTGCAAATTTTTAACAAAAATTACAAACTAGGTAAAAATATATTTCAATTTGTAGGCTGCAAGTCCTGCATGCACGGAGCTGGAGATTATCATGTTGGATTGGATGGGTAAGCTATATCTTATTTTCTTTATTAATTACTAACTATGTATTTTTGAAACTCTAATTCTTTAGTCAAGTAACATCTCGGTCTTATCATCATCTTTAAATCAAATAAGGTTTGCTTCAAGTCGAAGTACTCATAAAAACCCATTTATTTAAATATTGTAAGGTAGGTAAAAAAGTCTGAAAAATATGAAAATAAACTTAGATTGTGCATTTTTGTTTTTATACACGATTTTACCTCAAAGTAATTTTAAAATAGTAAATACGTTACAGGTAAAGCTATCGGCTTACCACCAGCGTTCTTAGCCCTTGAAGAAGGTAGCAAAGGAGGTGGCGTTATAGAGGTAAGATGGTTAACAGTATTTCTCATACCTAAAAGTTTCATCAAAAGGAAAGAATTATATGAAAGATGCATCTATCGTTTGTTCTATATGTTATTTAAATTTATGTATTTCATTTAATACCATTCCCTCACATGTTATTTGAAATCTTTATCATCAGAAGATAACAAATTTATAAGTTAATAGGTTTACGTAGAGACTAATTCCCATACGAGTTTTATTCTAAAAAAGTTTGTTATAGAGTTTCATGTGCGGCAGTGACTATCACCTTTAGATGGACTTTGTCCTCGTTTGCTTATTCCATGTACTTTAAAATCAAACGCAATATTATTCAGGGTTCAGCGAGTGAATGCGTCCTCGTATCGATGCTAGCAGCCCGCGCCGCCAGCATCAAACGACTCAAGCATCAGTTCCCGACGGTCGACGAGGGGTTACTTCTAACGAAACTTATAGCGTATTGTTCGAAGGAGGCACATTCTTGTGTGGAAAAAGCTGCGATGATCAGTTTTGTCAAGATGCGCATATTACAGCCCGATGAACATGGAAGTTTGAGAGGTGAAACATTAAAAGAAGTGAGTATGGCAAACGTCATTTTATTTAAAATCTCCAACAGCCATCATCTTCGGAAATTCTTATGTACAATGAAAAAAACTGATGTTATTTAAATAAAATAGAGCCGTTTATTTCACGTGTCTGCGAACACACTTACAATTTTTTATGTCTTCTGAAATCTATTGCGCCGATTCGAAGCGAGAACTCAATTGAGGAGATGTGGCAATAAACTTAATGATCTTATGTTTTGATTTCGTCCTTATCTTTACAAATGTCTCTTTCTAATTCCCAATAAAAATAATATGTTATTGAAGACCCTTTGAAACCATGATTACACCAGTTTGATGTAAAAACGGTTCCGCGATCCCAGCTATGCAGATATTTAAATAATGATTTTAGACTGCTATCTGATTTTTTTGAATATGTTATGCAAATTATCTTTTTGTACGTACATAATGCACTGGAGCTAGTAATAGCAGAGCATTAATGTCTAGTTTGATTAATTGTTTAGTTATAATATAAATTATGAATAACACACAAAAATTATATTTAGATCACGAAATAACTAAGCGATTTAGCGGAGGTGTCTTAACAGGCTCTAGATAACCTAGGTAAATATCCACTGAGCCAACGTACTTTAGGGTTGTCACATATATATAATCTCCAACGATGGTTATTTCACTTGTAAGTCTAGCAAGCTCCCCGTTGTAACGGAAAATACATTATTGACCTAAAACTTAAAATATGGTTTACGGTGGATCATGAGAATGCTACTTCCCCAGTTAATGATAGTATCGCCTATATTGAAATAAGAATGCATTTTTACGATGTAACTCCAAATTCCTTACAATAAAGAAATCTCTTTTCATATTCCTTATAACTGCATTTTTCCAATGTGACGATTTAATACTGTAACGTTCCAATAAAAAACTTCCCGAATACAGAGAGAACAGCCCTACAGGCGTCGTGATATCCCAGAGGCGCCGATGTCGACGTTTAATGACTCCCCGCGGATGCCGGAAATAAGTGGCGAGCCGGGCCGGCATTGTGCGGCACTTTCTATGCCGCATATACTGAATTTCACGATTCCAACCTCTTATTAAAGACCGCCTTTATTGACGTCCGCTTTTATGAAGGAAGTTTATGATATTTATAGACATGCCTTGCGTCTTCCACTTATATTGAACAGTAATTTACAGTGATGTTACGTCCGTGTCCTTTTTGATTTAAAAGCATAATATCAACTCAAGGTACGGTGGGTTAATTAAATATCATTTAATTGTGTGACTTACATAATTTGATAGTATTTTAGGCCCAAAGGTGTATGTCGGGCTTCAAGCTTAATACCATCGAAATAGATGTTTCATCATAATTTATTTCAAGTATAATATAAAAAATCCCCTACCATGGTACCTATCCACATTATTACCTATCGTAAAATCTTTGAATTACCTAATTAATTGGCAATATCCTAACAAATATTGTAATGTATTATTATTACATTAATTAAAACATGACAATAATTATATATTATAGACATAATTAGGAATTTTTTATTAAAAATAAATTGTAATAATTGAAAAGTTGTTCTAAGAAAACAAATATATAAGATTTGTTATTATATTTTCAGTTTAATTAATTAATAAAAATCGAAACAGTTTCCTATTAATCGAAACGTTATAATATCATCATAATTTCGATAAAACGATATGTGAATGAATAATCATAAACATAACAATTTTAATATATAGTATTACGCTGGTTAAATGTAACATACGTACTTAAAAATAATAAAAATATAAACATTTTTAACCTACAACTAAATTCATATCGCCATTACAAACTTAATTACAGCAAGCTCTAGATTTAATGGACGTGCTCTTCCCGTTTACTTCATTAGTCTTTAAATTTTGTTTATTAACACTTCGTTGAGCGAATTCAACGCCAGCGGAAGCTTTAGATCGATAACATGGAAAATAGTTTACAGTAGGTATATAAGAAATTATTTATAGCTTATATAATAATAGGTATACCATCCTAAATTGCGTTAACATTTAAAATATCTAAACAATCTATATAAGATTTAAAATTATTGCACTATTCATTCCAAATTTATGATCAAGTACCTAGATATGTTATATTACGTGGCGAAGATAAATAGTTGTTCAAATCCAAAATGATTTATTTATAGTACAGTAATAAAATTGTTATAGTTATCTTAGAATAGAAAAGGAATTTATGATTAAATTTAAATATATTTTTATTCATTCGTTTCGGTGGAATGATAATTACAATCTTACCTTGCCGTCGAAATACCAGAATTATTTTATATGAGACGATCATATTTACCTTCCGGAGCAACAACGTATCCGTGATAAACTACAAATGCATTTCTGATTGTATGTGGAGTTAGTGATGGGTGTCCACTATAAAAAAATAAAACAAATGTAACTTTACATTTTCAGGCAATGGAAGAAGACGAGGAAGCGGGTCTTGTGCCATTCTTCGTTTCCATAACTCTAGGAACAACTTCGTGCTGTTCTTTTGACAATTTACCCGAGATAGGTCCCATTGTGCGCAAGTTCCCCAGCGTGTGGCTCCACGTAGACGCTGCATATGCTGGCAGTGCGTTCCTATGTCCTGAGCACAAGTATCATCTTGCGGGTATTGAGTATGCAGACTCTTTCAATACCAATCCTAATAAGCTTATGCTAACCAGTTTCGACTGTTCCCTTTTGTGGGTTACCAATCGTTATCTACTTACCTCTGCGCTTGTAGTAGATCCTCTCTATCTGCAACATTGCTACGATCACACTGCAATTGACTATAGACACTGGGGAGTGCCTCTCAGCCGCCGCTTTCGATCTCTGAAGCTATGGTTCATGCTACGAAGCTACGGAATAAGCGGGCTTCAAAAGTATGTCCGACGACATTGCGAACTTGCAAAATATTTCGAAAAGCTCGTCAAGAAAGACGAAAGATTCGAGGTCTGCAATCAAGTGAAGGTGAGATTTGTCCCTAAAATGATTGTCATCAGCTTATAATATGACCATGAAGATTATAGATTTATATACTTAAAGCATTCTGAATGGAAAAAATTACAATCTTATGGTATATAACACCCCACCGATGGGCGTGGATTTATTTCACAACTGATTAATGCTTGGTGCATACTTCATTAGTTTGCTTCTATGCGTATTGATTATCGACCCACACATTTTTCAATACTCTCAACATCGCCCATTAGATCCTCAATAAGGTTTAATGACTTATGGCATATCGATAACAACAGGAATTAATTTAATCTTACACTGAAAGATCAAAGAGCATATGAAAAATTCCACAAACTGTCACAGTCCATATAGCTTATACAGTCTACGTACAATCTGGTGTCTTTATTACAGTTGGGCTTGGTTTGTTTCCGCCTTATCGGGGGTCCCGATGAAACAGCAGAGCAAATTGACGAGTTAAATAAGAAGCTATTGACTAACATCAATGCATCGGGCAAGATCCATATGGTACCGGCCTCGGTTCGCGACCACTTCGTAATTCGTTTTTGCGTGGTACACCAACAAACTACCCGTGAAGATATTGGTAAATTCATATTGTTTTGACGTATAAATAATTGAAGTGCTGATGATACTCCACGGTCGAACTCATAGTTCTGCCGGGTTTTAATTAAAATTTAAAATTAATTATTTTTACTTACGTGTACTCATCACCCCCTCATAACCTTCCCTCATTTTCTTTTAAAAGCAAATAGATTTAGGCAGTACTAAGAAAAATGTTCTCTAATAGAATTTGTTGAATAATTAAACAATTACAAATAATAACATTTTAACTGACTGCTATATGTAAACGGAAGATATGTATACGAAAAACTAATATAAGGGGTATTTATTAATGCAACTCAATACCTAAAGTATTTCATATTCTTGCTTACACCTCCTAGAATAAATTTCAAGTATTAGATATAAAACACATATTAGTTAGACTACTATCTGTGAGAATTCTACGTAAAATGCATGTAGGTTTTCATACGTTTTTTTTGGTAATTAATAAAGACAATGATAATTAATTGCAAATACACCTAATCTCGAATCAAAGATGCATACCCGTGATTCAAATCTCGGACCCCCAGCATTATTTGAATATTACTAGGCTAACAGTGTCTGCAATGCCTACTTAAAAATCTAATATCAGTTCTGAATGTTTGCAGAAATAGCTTGGGATATCATATCGGACTTTGCTACGGAGTTATTGGAAGGCCCTGACAAAGAAAGGGTAAGTTTACAACTGTGCTAAGAAAATACTTTAATAGAAAACCAGCAAACTAATGTATAATTTTATAGATACTTCTTTTATTTATTTTACTGTCACAATAACAATGCCCGCTCAACTAGTCTATATATAAAATATATGTGAGGAGGAGTAAAAGGTTATGTGAGGAGTCAGAGAATTGGGTACTTTGAGAATCCACAACAGAGTCCAGTTAAGTTAAGTTAAAGATCTTAAGACTCCTTGTAGTTCACATTTTCTTCTTATAAGTAAGTTTAAAGATGGAAGAACCATGTTCGACCGGGAAGGTAGCACCGCCGCCCTCATAATCCGCCGTATAGCATTACTTGTGTTTCGCTTGGAGAGGTACGGTTGCCAAATACAGTTTAAAGCGAGGCGACTATCTTAGTACTTAGGAGTAGCTACGTTCGAGCTCGGATAGGATTTCACTCGTATTTGTGGTTGTATGTAGATGTTTATGAGCTGAGACTACTTAACATCAGGTGGTTTGTATGCTCGTTTGCGACTCTTTTGACATTAAAAGAAAGTCATGGAATAACATAGTCTTTAACAATGTCTTCTAACAACATCATGAGCGATGTAATATTGGGTACTTAACTCGTTATCACATATGCATGGGCATCAGTGACTTAACACAAGTGGGATACGTGTTCGTTTGCTCCTGTTTGACCTCATACGTAGGTGTGTTATCATTCCTGAAGACTAGGATTTCTTCTAAACTGAAATACACGAGTTGCTTCACGACAGCGGTTGTGCTTCCCCGTGGGAGTCTTACTACTCATCAATTCTATTTTCTATGTTTTATTACAGGACCTGAATGAAGAACGGGCTCGTCGCAACCATGCTGCGCTGGCGCACAAGCGTTCGTTCTTCGTACGCATGGTTAGCGACCCCAAGATCTACAACCCTGCGATCAACAAGACTCCACCGCCGGTACCTACTACCCCCGGATCTCCACCGCCGGCTGCTGCACCCGCAACTCCCGACACGCCCTCCGACGCAGGCTCTGTGCAACTAGTGCCATCTACACCGTAAGTAATCCAAAGCAAACATTTTGCGTAATCCGCCGAGAATTCTTGTTTCGATTGGAGACGGACGGTTGACAATTCAATTCAAATTCAAATTCAAATATTTTATTTCATTGTAAGGTATTTACATACACTTAATGAACGTCAAGGGTA
>DWON01004653.1:0-15964 GCA_018251015.1 Phocides pigmalion okeechobee | reverse complement strand
GTCTATGGGCTGTAGTGACCACTTAACATCAGGTGGCCTGCATGTCCGTTTCTTACTCTTTCACAATAATAAAAAAAAGATAGGTCTACTATGTGTTCGAATGTAGGTAGGTGATAGTGACAAATTTATATTAAGGAACATATTTGGTATCATAAAATTTTATCAAACAATTAGCCCCACGTTGGATGACACCACCGGTGACAAGAGGGCTGGTCCATATCTCGCGGTGAGAAATGCGATCGTTATTCAACGCGGAAATGTGGTTCACGTTCTTAGCACCATGCCGCATGGGCATGTACTCCCTTTTATTTTTTAAGTTGTGCTTCTGTTATAATTAGTTTCAAGATTTTCATTATTGTCATCAGAAACATATTATTTTAAATATACACATATTATAATAATTATTTTATGAATGTCCTTAAGACTTTGCCTGATGATATAATGTATATAAAGAATACACTTTCAAAAGTAAAAATGAACGATCTTGATTCCTTTTTTTTTATTCAGTAAGTGTTTAATTAATAAATAACACATTACAGCTGAAAAGACAATGATCAAAGCCAAATACAAAAATAACAAAATAATGTCTTCTTAAAACAACCTTCTTCTGTCTTTTTCAAATTAAATCTTCAAATTTAACAAAAGTGAATTCAGTGTTGTTAAATAATTAATTTCCAGGCAGTAGCTAACAAAATGGGTCTGGACACAAACTCCTATGTGTCTCTATGGAAAGATCAGGCCATGGTTGAAGTCAACATCGCCGTTCTCCACAGTTTCCACCGAGACAACGCGTCTATTGTGGACCATCACTCTGCTTCTGAACAGTTTATTAAGCATTTGGACAATGAGAACAAGAGCAGGTAATGAATGATTCTAACTTAAGGACATTGTCGTGATTCGAACTCTTTTAGGATTTGGTCTAGAAGATTCTACCAGATTCTAATCTTCGACATTTATAAACTAATTTAGAAAATTATTGTTCACTTGGAACGGTATACTTTTCATTTGTTTCCATTTAAATATAAAGAGAGAAATTATTTTAAATTAAAAGTGAAAAAATAGGGGACGAAAATCTTTATTGGAGTTAGGTGTAAATTATAATTAAGTAATGTATATAAGTAACCCTAAGAATTATTCCTAATGCTGGCGAAACAGGATATGCTATTTCTTTGAAAACAGATTTAGTTACGATTATACATAGAAAGTTATATGTTTATTCAAATAAATATAAATTTTCTAAAGATTTATTCAAAGTTACGACACGTATCAGACGTATCAGACGTGATCTTTGTTGAGTTTATGACCACTTATGAGCTTATTAGGTAATGGAATGGATTGTTGTTGACAGAGGGGGATGTCCGTCCGATTGGATCTGGATCGTACCGCCGATGTCGTCATCCCTGACGTCTGTCTTCCATCAGGAAATGGCACTGTATTACGTCAGACCATCTTATGATTATCAGGTATGAGATTGGTTACTATTTATTATTTTTGCACCAAATACTAGGTATATTAAATACTTGCTTATCTTATTGTTTTAAACACCATGATAGTTATTTGAAAATTATCAAATATCATTGTTATCATTTCAGTGTTATTAATTTTTTTTAAGTATTTTTGTTATTAATTTTTAATTGAATATATCTTACGATCCTTTTTTCCGCTATAACTTTATTAATAAAGTTAGCTCAATTATAAATTTTATTACTTTGCGTATTACTTTTATCTCACATTATAATACTGTTTCCATTTTATATAACGTATCCTAAATTTTCAAATTTGTAACTATCGTGTAGACTACGAAATAATCAAATCTAAACATCAAATATCGAAATTTATGAACGTTGACGAAGTAGATTGGATAACAGACCTCAATATTTCCCACAACCAAACTTCATAAAGTATCAATACGCCAACTTGCTGCAAACTAGATATACTTGTGAAATTTACTGGTTATGGAGCCTAGGATGTCTCACAAAACTTTGTAGGAAACATATTGGCGGAACAGTAACATTCAATAGACTAAATTTTCGAATAATGTTTTAATAGTGCTTCAGAGGAACGTTAAGCAGTTAGCCCCGATTATCAATATATGGTGGTCGTTAAACTTTGTCAGAGGTCCTATGGGTGATATAAATAATAATCTGTATTAGTGCAGTATGGTGGAGTATGGGCTAGGTCTACCCTGTTGTACAAAAGAGACTTGTACCCAGTAAAGTTACATAATAAGGATTACAGTACTTTTGAGAAAAATAGCAAACATACAACATTAAAAAAAACATATTAAATCTGTAAAATATGTATGTTGCAAAGACTATGAACAGCTGTAAGGTACTATCAGGTGGGGAGCCTGTTTATTTGATACTTCTATTTTATAAAAACGAACCTTCTCGTTTTTATAAAAACAGTTATTTTTTTCTATGTATAATAATTCCGTAGTTAGCACCTACTTATACGAAGAACTTATTGGCAGGAACCCGCATGGAAGTCTCACCAATGGAGGAAGTCAGACAACGAGTCGAGTCACAGAAAGTTCCACTTCAGGCAGATCGCTCGAGCAGTCAAGTTCACTTCCAAACTGTTCAGCCGAGCCCTCTCTAAGCGCATCAAGGCGACGATTCTGTACGCGACGGAGACAGGCAAATCTGAACAGTATGCCAAGGAGTTAGGGACGATATTCGGACACGCTTTCAACGCTCAGGTGAGTTTGGAGCGCAGGTAACTTATCAACACTTAAAGACAGACATACAAGGGTACTTTACTACATGCGATGGAAACAGGAAAGTCTTTCAAGTGCATTAAAACTTAAAATGATTTCTGACAAAATTCTATAATAACATGTTGTGTGCTTCATTGTTTTGTAGGTGCACTGCATGTCGGAGTATGACGTATTTTCCATAGAACATGAAACGCTACTTTTAATCGTAACATCCACATTTGGTAATGGAGAACCACCTGCAAATGGAATGGTGAGTATTAACTTAGCATCAGTAATCGTTTAATCTTCACTTTACGCTAATACAGAAACTAAATAAGAAATTAACTAAAATGAAATACTTCCAACAAAATAAAATAATTTACCAAATTTACAGGATTTTGCTGAACACCTTTTCCAAATGATGTATAATGAACAAAAAAATCAAGACAATCAAACAGGAGATAGTTTTGGGTAATTATTGATTAAAATATTTTAACTTAAGTTACTTTTGAAATAGGCCTAGTATAATCCTAAAATACTTTAGTTAAAATCTAAACTTAAAAGAATTGTGTTTCATTAATATTTTTTGCATGTCTTTTCATTGAGAGTTCATTCTTTTCTCTATATTGTTTTGTTCCATTTTTTTTTACATTTTTATTTTAGGACGTTATTGATTTTTATGCCTTTCTTTCCATTGTGTTGTCGTTTCTTAAAAGTAAAAATATTTTTTCAGAACTTTCAAAATGCCAAAATCGAGATCACTAATGAGAGCTAACAGCATCATGACGCCCGGCGTGGATTACAAGAAGCAGTTGTCAAGGATGGAGTCCAACAAAAGCGACAGTTACAGTTTTAAAAGACAGCTCTCAAGACTAGAATCTAATAAAAGTTAGTAATTTATTTCATTTATCTTTAGAATATTTTACTTGTTTAAAAACGATAACTGTTAAATTGAGCGTGAGACTATTCACTCGTGTTGAATTATTTACTCATGTTGAGATATTCAAAAAAATAAAGGTTTAATCGCTTACGTCAGTCAATATCATTTTTATTTCCATTAAAAATTATCTTTGAATGCAAGTCATAAATTTAGTATCTCCACTATGTTTGAAATAAACTAATTAGCTCGAGGAGTGAAAAAATAAGTATATTATTCACTAGTATCATGAACTTCAATTTAAGGTTCTGTTTCTAAATATATTTCTTTTATTCCTGTGCAGTTTTATGACATTTATTTTACAAAAAATTGAAGTAACAAATGAGCTTGCAGTCCTCTTGATGTTAAGTAATTGCTACAGCCCATAAGCATACGCACGTATCTCGTAAGAAAATACGTTGCTACTCTCGAAAATACATATTCTCGCCTCGCTCTTGATAATAGTCGGAAAAAGCTCATCTCCAACCGAAAAGAGTTGCTTTAAGGTGGATTATGAGGGTGCCAGTGGTACCACATCGGTCGAACTAGTTCTATAACCAGTAAATATATTCCATAATTTTATTTTCGTTAATATTTGATTCAGGTAGCGTAGCCGGTACATCTTCTGCAGAGAATATCGGCCCTCTCAGTAACGTGTGCTACGCAGTTTTTGCTCTCGGCTCCAGCGCTTATCCAAAGTTCTGTAATTTCGGTAAAAGCATTGACAAAGTTCTAGAAGATTTGGGGGGAGAGAGGCTTCTAGAAGTTACCTGTGGAGACGAGATTTATGGACAAGAACAACAATTTAAGGAGTGGTCATCTAATATATTCCGTGTATGTGAGAATTTAAATTTCTTCATTTCCTATTTTTCGTGGGGTTTCTCTATGTTAGGTACAAACTAACAAACATTAGCATATATATTCATGTATATTTTGCTAACGTTTGTACGAATATTTTCTTTTGAACCACTTCTAAAGACAATGACTAAAAGTAAAAATGTCGTTGATAATGATTTTCTAATACATCCATCATCACATTTTTGCCAAAATTAAATGGGACCACACAAGAAACACATATTTTCCAGTTAAAAATAAACATAAAAATCGACTTATAAGTAAATATTAATCTATTAACAATAAATATAAAGAAATGTCAATGAATTGATAAACTTCATCCTGTTGAGAAGTTGGTAAATAAAAAACGAGGAATTGTACATCAATGAATAGTTTTTTTTATATGTAAATATTGTTAAAATGTATAACAATATTCACGTAAACGTATTTTCAGACAAAATAGAAATTGGAACCAAAATAATTATTAATATGATCTTAATAACTAATTAATTTGATTAATTATGATTTTAGACGGCCTGTGAAACATTCTGCTTAGAAGAGAACGAAATGGTAAAAGATGCTAAGAAAGCATTCGAACAGATGCCTCTAACAGAAGAAACTGTAAGACTAGAAAAAACTGAAAAAGTTCCAACATTAAAAAGTGCACTTGAGACTAGTTTTAGAAAACATATAATCACTTGTACGGTTAAAGAAAATAAGCATTTAGGAGATTACTCAGCAGACAGAGCAACTATATTCGTTGATATGGAGTCAAAGGTAAGTAATCGCTTAAACTTGTTTCTCATTTTATAAAAAAAATTAACGATGATTACAATAATTGATTATTGTTCCTTGATTAAGATGATTGATTTGTGCTTAATGAGGATGGTGATGATTAATGCTTATTTAAATATTCTGTTTTAGAATGAACTAAAGTATGATCCTGGTGATCATGTGGGCGTAATGGCTTGTAATCGTAAGGAAATAGTAGACGTTATTCTGGAAAGACTGAAGGATGTAGACAATTGTGATAAGCCTGTTCAATTACAGGTACAGAAGGAAACACTTACGCTCAATGGTAAGATAATGTTAACGGAATACATTTTCAACACGCTTTTACTAGCTTGAGTTGTATTTAAGGGAATCTTTGAGCTTAACTTTTATCGGTTTCTAGAAGTCCGATTAGTTTGAAACTTTGCACACGAATCAAAGATCGATGACAATGCAATAATATTAAAAAATAAACATAAATAATAGTTAAAAAAACTAAAAAACACGCTTTTATAAAAAATCCAACAAAAAAGTATAAATAGGGAAAAAAATGCATTGTAAAAAAATCATGCGGTGCTTTTTTAGTGATCTATTGCTTTTTTATTATTATTTATTATAACTATACGCGTAAATATAAACACGTAAACAATATTTTAAACGATTTAAAAGACATTTGAATTACTTATAGATTTTATTGTAAATTATGATAACAAAATCTTATATGATCCTTGCGTGCGAAACTCTCAAATAAAAAAAAATGTAAAATAAAGAAAAATCTACAATTGTTCTTGAATGCAAAATTTGAAAAGGCATCCTTATAAAAATATCTGGAATAAATATTTTTTTTTGTATTAAGAAATGGAAAACATGATTGTTATTTCAACGAAATTACTATAAGCTTTAATGAAACCACGATACAGGTAATTTCCCTATATATTGAGAGCCTGTAATTAAATTCACTTCATGTCAATACAACCTATGTTTACATTTTGAGATAGTATACCCGCATGCTGCTGATAAAATTAATGATTACGTTTAAATCTTTTAGTATTACCCTATCGATAAATATTCATTTCCAATACAATAAATATCGTGAAACAGATAAACGGTTTGTACTCAAATTTAATGACAACTTACGTGGTGCAGCGGTAACCATACATGTCTGACACCTAAAAGGTAGTGAGTTCGCTTCCTAGCTACGCAGATATTTTTATGTGATAAAATTAGCAAACAAGCATGTAAACCACCTGATGTTAAGTAGTCGCAGCCCATAGACATCCACGTACAACCACAAATACAACTGAAATCCTATCTGAGCTCGAACGTAGATACGTTGCTACTGAGGACTAAGATGGTCGCCTCCCTCCGAAGTGTAGCCGGCATTCCCACCTCTCCTACCGAAACACAAGCAATGCTTTACGGCGGATTATGAGGGTGGCGGTGGTACCTCCTCGATCAAATTATAGTTCTCTCACTTAGAAACAATCAATGATAAATTTATATTTTTGTTCTGGGTCTGGTTAATAGTTTTGTCTTTGTTTGCGGCCATTTCATCCACGATACAGAGCATTAGCTTGATATTGAGTGTAGAAAACGTTGTCTGTACATAATATAAAACAAAGTCGTACGCTTGGATCTACGCTAGAACTGGAACTACGCTATTGATTTTAATGCGGTTTTCATCAATAGATAGAGTGAATCAAGAGGAAGGTTTACAATGTAGAATAAATCTTACAATACAATAAATAATACAACACATACAACAAAACGAGAATTTCAAAGATTTGTAATGCGATGTCGGAAATGACAAAATGTTTTTTTAATAAAAGACAAAGTTAATCAGTATAAGGTTACTTCAAATTTTCTTTTTGAAATGCAAATATCCTTGAAATAATTATGTAAAGCTCATGCTTACAAAACAATCATTCCTGCTAAGTTTATAATTTAATTACAATAATGAACATCTAAAAATTGATTATAATAAAAACCTAACCTAAACAATCTAAAGGGAGTCCGTACCCTTGCGGCATGGTGCCAAGAAAGCTAGCTATATTCTCACATCAAATTAACAAAAAACAAATTACAGGTGCAGTAAAAACTTGGGAGAAACACGAACGTATACCAACAGTATCGATCAGAGATATGTTTACACGTTTCCTAGATATAACAACTCCGCCGACGATCAAAGTCTTGAAGTACTTGGCTTCAGCGTGTAGTGATGTAAAGGAAGCCGAATTTTTAAACGTACTAGTTAAGGTAAGATGAGATATTTAGATCTTAAAAGTTACTGAATTTTGTGGCTGTAACTTGTAATCGATTTTACATCTAAAAATGTAAAGTATATTTTTACCCTACTAACTAAAAGTTGGTACAGAACGAAGCCATTTCGAATTTACAATGATAAAATTTTTAAATCAAATTATAATAAAAGCCTAACTTGTTACTACATCTTTTTTTAAACAATTCTCAACATTGTTATTTTGTTCTTTTTAAATCCCACACACAATTACAATGTGGCGACTTTCCGCTACTCGACAAGAGATGGCGCCACATGTATCCTGAATCATGCTATCGAAGTTCTCTGAATATCTTGTTTACGGAGCGGCCGTGTATGCTCCGCAGGCAACAAGAACTCGTCTGAAGGGAGGACTCTCTTTGCCAAACCAAATTTATTTTTATTTTTACAGGATTCAAATAAATACGATGATTGGAGACACCACCATTTTCCTCACCTAGCGGAGGTGTTGGCTCAAGTCCCGTCTTGCAAGCCGCAAGCCGCGTTGTTGGCAGCAATGTTACCACCACTGCAGCCAAGATTCTACTCGATATCATCATCACCTTTAGCTCATCCAAACAGGATTCACGTTACTGTTGCCGTCGTTGTGTTTAAAACTCAAAGTAAGTATTTTTTACGTGAGAAGAGTAGCAAACGAGCATGCACCACTTAATGTTAGTAGATGTATTCGCAGCCCATAGACATCCACGTACAACCACAAATACGCTTGAAATCTTATCTGAGTTCGACCGTAGAAACGTTGCTACTTCTGAAGACTAGACCAACTTAGTCTTCGCTTCAAAGTGTAGCCGGGCACCGCATTTCTCAAACCGAAACACAAGTAATGCTTTACGGCGCATTATGAGGACGGCGGTGGTTACTCACACTTTTAAATTGCCTCACAATAGTATTGTCGTTTATTTCCTATAATACTTTATTATTAGTATTTTGCATATCACTTATGACTACACTTATCTAATAAAATAAAACTTTATTATAGTATTAGTCATCATATTTATATTTCATTGCCGTTGCTGTAATTTACTTCTACATGTGTAAAGATCGTAATTTTCTTAGCACGTGGTTGTATTTGTAGCATAACAAGATAAATTATATTTTTAAATATTGTTCGTGTTTTTGCCAATAATATTGTGTCTGTGGTTCTTTATCTATATATAAAGTATAAAAAGAAAAAGGAAAGAATACGTTAGATAAGAAAAAGGAAAGAAGAACTATATATATTTTAATTTAATATTTTACAAATTAAAAATGCCATCCAGAACTCCTGAAAGAAGAACTGATAAAAGAAGGATAAATAGAATAGATAGATAGAAGGAAAAATCTCGAAGTATATTTTTAAAATACCCGAACAACGTAGGTTCAAAATAAAAAAAAACTTATTTGAAGTAAATTATTTATAGAACTATCTTTTAACCCCATTAAACTACTATCGACTCGTAAGAGCTTTGGTTTTGGAAAAAGCTGCCAAAAACCCCAAAACGTAGTAATAAATAAACGTAGTAAGTAAGTAAGTAACGTAAAAAGTAATTAATATTATATAAGTAATACGTTATATTTAAGTTATACATATGACTTATTTAATATACATTATATAATAAATATCATATCATATTGTACATATATACATATAACACACATACACGCAGCACGCAACCTTACACACGTCTGTAATGTTAGTAATGTTAAGCTTTTAAGTTAACAAATATTTATATTTTATTTTAATTTTGGATTGTGATAATAATCGACGCTCACAGACGAACAACCTTATATAGTATTTTTGAACTTAAAGAAAGCAGACGAAGGTCGCAATACTGTTTTATATGATAAGGAGATGTTCATTTGAAATATTTCAATTCCCAGATGGAGAAGGATCAACGCATTACGGCGTGTGTTCAACTTACCTCCAAAGTTTGAAAGCAGGCGACGAAGTTTTGGTATTTATAAGGCAGTAAGTAAAATTGTTTTTGTAAAGAAATTCGTGTGTTATGTACATGAATAGATTGTTTGTAATTTTTCGGATCTAACAAGTTTGTTATTGAAGTAAAAGTTTTAGTCGCATTCAATTCTGTAGCCATGTTGTACGGTTGTATAGGCTGATAACAATTCTGTAGAAAAATTATGAACATTTCCAACTTAACTATAAGTATTCGAATATAAACATAAACTTAGAATAAATACATAAAAATCTCTTGAAATGTAGCTACTAAGTACTATATCTATTTGTATTAGATTATACTGACTTCCAAAAAATATTTTTTTGAATTAAATTAAACGGCCCAACAATAAAATATTTTACCTTCTGTTTATTCACACTTATTAACGTCGAAATGTTATGTTTACAGATAATATGTCTGTACTTTTCTTTTACTGTAAACGCGTTTTTTCAACTTTCTGTTAGATCATTTGCTGAATACTATTTTTATGCTTGTCTTTTATTGTAAACATGTTTTTTCAATATTCTGTTAGGTCATTTGCTCTTATTAAAACAATATCTTTCTTTTACACGAAGTCAAAATAATATTTCAGATTTTCTTGAAAACAAAATTCAAATTTCCGGTTAATTTGTCAGATCCAGGTAATTAGAGACTTTCTATTAATTTCAATATTATTTCTTCTTTATTTCTAACAGAGCATCTACTTTCCACATGCCCAAAGACATATCTGCACCTCTTATCCTTGTGGGGCCTGGCTCCGGCATAGCTCCCTTCAGAGGTTTCTGGCACCACCGAAGACATCAACTGAAGACCTCCAAATCCAAGCATGGACCTATTTGGTTGTTCTTCGGCTGTCGGTACAAGTCCATGGATCTTTATAAAGATGAGAAGGAACAGGCGCTGGAAGAAGGAGTATTGTCGAAAGCAATGGTGGCGCTTTCTAGAGAAGATGGAGTGTGTAAGGTAATATACGAGTATTATTATTTTCATGTAGTTGATCTGCAGCACATTTTATGTTCCACAGCTGAGCTGTCTCTTCACAACTGGAGAGGACCTGAAGTATACTCTACCACGCTGTTCCCACGCCTAGTAATAGTTGTCAAGTAATCCATGATTAACAAATCATTCATTGCATTTTCGACGAGATTTAACGACTGCCATATGTCGATCATACCCAAAACTGATTGCGTTTTCGAGTTCTGATTACAATTGCAATTATGGAAATCAAAAATTGTTAATAGTGAGTAGCCGGTACGTAATAAAATGTATAAATTCCGCGATGATTTTACTTTAAAATCATACAAGACTGATTGCTTTAGTCCATGAAAGTGCGAATTGAGAAGTAGCGGTCACCCATTCAGTTTTTGGGAGAATGAAAATAATTTTGTCCACAGAAACACGTGCAAGCCCTTCTAGAAGATGAGGGAGCCAACGTTGCTCGTATGTTAGTGGAGGAAGAAGGTCACTTCTACGTGTGCGGCGATTGTAAAATGGCTGAAGAAGTTCAGCAGAAGTTGAAGGAAATAATCAAAGAACATGCTCACATGACTGATGATGAAGTAGATGAGTTCATAATTGATATGATGGTAAATAATATTATATATTTTTATTAAATCTGCTTGTATTTTTCTATATAATTTTTTTCTCTAAAAATATTTAGGAATTCCTTTATTTTTTAGTTTCTTTCGCTGACTCGTCTCCAAAACGAAATATCTTACGAGTCGGTGATAGTTTATTAAGGTTAAAAATAGTGCTTAAAAGAATCTACTTTGAATAAAAATATTTTGATTTGATTTGATTACTAGTGAAGTATCAATATTTCTATCGTACTACGGTAGATCGTACTCGATTCGATGTAAGACAGACCTCTGCTCATTTTCAATAAACTTACACTTTAATTTTACTTGACCTGTGATTCCTTTATAGATATTCCTAACATCTTATATCTACCATAGTACGATAGAAATATTGATACTACACTAGTATTACTTTTCATCACGAGAGTAGGCAACAAAAGTTAAGGCTATCTTATGTTAACTAGTAGATGTTAACAGTTTAGTATTGACGAGTGGTACCCGGTACATATGATTATTAAAATGTATAATTATGATCAAGCCACCACGATTTTTAATAAATTTAATAATCAGTAAACCAATCTTCTATTACAGGATGAAAATAGATACCATGAAGATATATTCGGCATTACGTTACGGACTTCTGTCGTACACAGCGCTTCCAGAGAAACCGCAAAGCGGACCCGACTAGAATCAAATCATTCTCAAGCCTAGTTCATAGATAAAATAAAACTTTCGACCGAAACATTAATTTCACGTTCCGTTACTACCACGCTTAAACACTTTGAGTCGTCAAAGCGTTATGTGAAAGTAAGGGCTGTTCATTATCTATAGTTGTTAGTGAGTTAAATGAAGAAATTAATGGCTTTGTTCATGAAAAGATAGATAGATTAGATAGATTCATGAATAAGGAGACCTATGGATTCATTTTTAATGATGGTCATATTTTAAAATTTGATCAAAATCAAATTTTATAGATCAACTGAAAAAGAACATTCGTAAAATGAATCGTCTTACAACGTTTGGGCTATGATAATAGTTTTAAGAAAAATGTATTAACATTTTTAATATAGTTTGTATTTAAATATGTATTTTTCATAAAGTTATGCTTATGATGTGTTACTTTGTGCAGTATATCAATAAGCACATCTAGTTAAATACATTTTTAGTGTGAATTAATTACATTATAAATAATTTAAGTACTTCAACAATTTTGAAGATAATCAGCTTATAGTATTTAGTTTCAATTTAATATTAGTTGAAAAAATCCATTTTAAATATTAGGTTATGATTATTATATCAATTGATTTGATGATTCAAGGAAATTTCTTAGCATATAACAGATTTCATTTTCAAATTGTTATTAAGGAATTTCGTATACATACTCAGTGCATTTGATCTCCTTATTTCGAAAAAATGCGTCTTGAATGCATGGATGAAAATTTAATGACTCGCATGTCGTGATATTAAAAATATATCATAGACTGGGGTTTTTATAATGTCAATAATTGATATAAAAGGGATAAATAATAAGGGTTACGACTACGTTATAACAATCTTAATCTTCAGGAGTAGCAACGCATTCATGCACGACGTCGGGCAGATCTTTGTCTTGTTTGAGGTTGGACGATGCCCATGAGCTGTAAAGATTATGTAATGTTAGATGTCCTGCACCCCCCTGTGGTACTTTTTATCATCATTATTAGTCTTTATGGACTAGATGAATCCTGTTTAATAATAATAATAGATGTGTCATAAATAGATACTTTTATAGATTCTAAGCTTTATGACAGAAATTAAGCGCGAAATTGGTGTGTTCTCTGTATTTGTAGTCAAATAATCTACAGTTCTTGTTCGTCTAAAGATGCTTTAAATATGTCTATAATCATTGTATCCATTATTGACAGTAAATTGAAAAGGTAGGTAGCTATAATAATCCAAATGCGTTATCATAATCTACTGTATCTTTCACATTAATATGGATGTAATCATTGAGGCGCTTTTAATCACGTGTGTAAGCTTTGGTGACAATATATATATCTATTAAGACATTTCAATTGAGTGCTTGTGTGAAGTGCCTACGGACAAGCAGTTCTTTAGGATGTAAAAATTGTTTCCTAATATCTAATTTTAAGATAACTGATATTGTCATTGACAATGTTAAATAATATTTGGTTAATGATTAAGTCAAGCTTAAATTCAAGTATATAAACGTTTGTTTATAAGAAATAAAATCACTTTATTTTGAAATCATCTATTTATTTTGAACTCCTTGGCTTTCCTATAAAAGTTTCAGAGGATTAACAATTGCTTCATTCAGCTATCGTCTTTCATATTCCGAAGTATCCTGACACCATTTATTTTCTCTACGTAGATTTCTTTCAACTTGAATCTCATACGAGTAGCACAAGTTTATTTTCACTTCATTAGAGCATTTCCAAGTTTAACTCCCACGTCTATTTCATTCGCCTACTTTGAGCGTAGAAGTTCTGTCTCTACTGAACATTTATAACAAATTTAAATTTTATTTGACGATCAAACATTTTTAATACCATTTTTTTGTTATATTCTTGCCAATTTTATCGATTTCGTTTACCCTTCTTTACATAATATTAACTTTTTCTCCTGACCACGTGGTCGTATATTTCAATTTGTGTGTATTTTGGAGAATAAATCCTTTGTTTCATCGTGTTCTGTCCAGGGTCTTGCTGAGGGTCTGGACAAATTATTTTATGATCATGGCGATTTTGGAACAACAGACCCTTTTCGGGATCCATAATTGGCTGCAAGGATAAAAGTAGCACAGAATTAAGAAAGTATTATCAACAACATATTGCGTTTACAAGTACCACACGAGCATGGGATTCACCAGATAGTGTACACTGTTCTCTGGATATAATTATGTTATTTACTTCATATAGAACAGGAGTTCTCCCTAAACTAACATACGCGTTGTTACTTTTGCGGACTAAGATGATAACCTAAAATATTTAAATGCGTCAGTAATCGCAATTTTCTATCGAAACGCAAGAATTTCCTTCCAAAAATAGATTTGACAGTCGGTGGTATTATCCCCGTTCGTATCTTAAAGATTTTAACATAGTTAATATTACTGAATTATAAATAATGCTTTGTAATTTGTGCAAAATGTTAACTCTACAACATACCGTATTTAGACAGATTTTACTCAAACATTGCTAAACAAATTAAACAAACTTGCAGCATATAAAAGGTATCAAAAGTGGACGGAAAATAAAGCCACATAGCCAATTATAAATGCAGCTCATGATGTACTGTATAATCTCGCCGCACAGACTAATACTGTTTCGGCGACATTTTCACTGAAATTCCCAGCATAAACATTTTGATAGCGGACAGCGGTGGCACCGAACTATGCTGCTGTGCATCGTGTTGACATATTAGCCTAAAATCCACGATCATGTTTTTGTAATTAACAAATTGAATACCTAGGGTATTTAAAAGGGTTGTGAATAGGATAGTAGACGTTGATCTCCTACTATTAGCTGCTATACGTCATCCTATGTGGTTCGAAATAAACCAATGTATATTTTTTATGTGAGTATTTTGAACTTAATTATTATTTGCTTTAAAGATTAGAGAAAATAATACGTGCATAACTTACATGTATGAGATTCTGTCAAAAAAAGTGACAAAAATCTACGTAGTTCCATTACAGTAGCACAAAGCGATAAATTTTATGCAATAAAGAATTAAAAAAACAACAACAAAAGTATAACCAATTTCAAAATTACTATCAGTAAAAAGTAATTTGAAGAAAATGTGGGTAAAGGTACCTGAATATACAGATTAAAAAGTCACACTTGTCGTAAAAAAAGTAACGAATTATTTGAAACTTTGAATTATTTGAAAATACATGGTGAATACATGTTTTGAATTTTTATTTGTGATATGCCTACACATGGCCCTCATACCGTAAAGCCATCCTTGTATATCAGTTGAAGAGGTGTGGTTACCAATTACACTTATAACCTACAATCGCACTCTTCAAGAAAAATAACGGATCTACGTACAAGCTCAGGTCACGTCAGGGACGTCAGTTCTGTTTAAAGTCGCATGTCTATAGATTGCAGTGACTTTTTAAAATCAGGCTACTGAACGCTCGTCTCCTAATCTAACAAAAATCTCCGCTGTAGCCCGCGTGACATCGAAACTCTGTTTGTCCATACAAATGACAGAGCGTTACGTGCTCGCAAAAGGAATAGTTTATGAGTTTTACGGACACTCGTAACTCGTGTAACGATTGTTGGATCAAAATGTAAAATTTTTGAGAGATTTATTTCACATCAAATAAACTAACAGAACAACTTTTATTAACTATATCCGTAGGGAAATTAATTTTTTATCTATTTTCAACACGCTTTTATTAGCTTGTATCTATGTATGTAACGGATTCCTTGAGCATAATTTTCGTAAATTTCCAGAAGTCTGATTCATTTGAATCTTTGCACACGTACCGAGGACGGATGACAATGCAATAATATGATAAAAAATGAAAAATAAATAATAGTTAAAAAAAACTAAAAAACACGCTTTTACAAAAAATCCAACTAAAAAAGTATAAATAAGAAAAAAAAATATTGCACTGTTAAAAAAAGCGTGGGGTGTATGGTATTAATAGATCACTGAAAAAGCACCCCAGGTTTTTTTTTTCATCATAATATATATATTTTTTTACAATTTCTACAAATTTTTTCTACAAATGAATTTTTTAGTTTTGTTTTTAACTATTATTTATTAGAGAAATAAATTACCTCCATTGAGAATAATCCTAAAGTAAAATAACGCATTGCCAAATTATTCTTAACTATAATTTAAACGCAAATTACGAGGGTGCGTTTTTAAGTCCGCGGAATGGCGGGGTTGGAGGGGGGATAGCGGGCTCATTAAGGGCTGTACGTG
>DWON01004652.1:0-15967 GCA_018251015.1 Phocides pigmalion okeechobee | reverse complement strand
GTATATATATATGTGTCACACGCAACTTTTTACACACACACACATTAAGAGCTGTGGATTTTGAAAATAAAATAAAATAAAAATAAAATAAATAAACGAGCAGCATGTCTGATTTTATCTAATATTATCGCGAAATTTATACATTTTTCCACGTAACGGGTACTCTCAATGAAAACTTTTTATTAGCGATATCCTGAACCTAACGCTTGCATTCTGGTTAGGTTGAATTTATTAAAAAAGGCGTCAGGTGCCCTTATGTTAAGTGATTGATGTGAGTGATGATTTCTATAGTTCATGATTCACATTTCACTTAAAACAAGACTATACTACTTACGACGTACGTAGATGGGTTATTACTCCTAAGAAAAACATTAAAATCGTCGAACCGAAACAAATCGAAGCGAAATCTTAAAATGGCCGAATGAAACGAATAATTAAAATAATAAAATAAACAAATGTCGATATCGAATCTCTACTAAACATTCAATCAAATCATATTTCTATCGTAGTAGATGCCGTTTTCGATACGTTCGTTTTTGCCGCGTGCCGCTGACGTTTAATTAGCACTCAAACATCCGACCGACGCGATAGGAGCGAGCGCAAATACTTCGCTCTGAACCTCGCTCCACGCCGCATTGTAACGTCCAGCTCGTGACCTTAGCTGTCGGAAATCTCCACTCCACAAAATTTCTCTCATTACAAATTATTAAGTAGAACACAACTAGACACATAGGTTTTCGGTTAGTGCACAGAAAGTTAACAACATCGGGCGCGGTCGGAAGTCGGTTGGTTAACTACTATTGCAAGAACTTTAGCATTTTACTAAGTGATAGAGCAACAATTCCACCGGGAAGGTACCCACGTCGCCTTGATAATCCGCCGTAAAGCAGTTCTTGCATTTCGATTGGAGAAATGCGGTTTCCGGCAATACCTACAATGAAGGCGATCATTTTTGGCCTTAGGTGTAGCAACGCATCTACGTTTTCTTAGGGATAACGATTGACTCAAAACTTCAGTAAGATCCAAGCTTAGTTCTGCAGCTTTTGCCGTTAAAAGAATAAGACAATTAAAAGATTTTACCACAGCCCGACTTGTTTACTTCAGCTACTTTGTTATATGGCGTATTGCTGTGGGGTAGTGGTGCTGATATTGTATCTATTACAAAAGCGAGCAATAAGGGCAACTTGTAAAATGTGGCGAGTCCCTTAGAGAACTGTTTCGCACGATCAACATACTGACGGCACATAGTCAATAAATATATCGGCGGCAAATCATGATTAAGCTCAGTCCTTGTAGCGCGGGACCAGAATAGCGCTACGGTATTTCCTGCCTGTCGTAAGAGGCGACTAAAAAGAGGACGCCCGTCGAGATCTGGCACCTGGCCCTTTCGTTTGAAAGGGTTCAAGGGTCTCGAACCAGTCGCTGCCTCCAAGGCCGCGGCGTCGGACTAGTCACCGCCCCCGCTTATGTGGGGAAGAAAGGTGAAGGTCCATCATCATCATCGATCCACTAACCTTCCGGAAGCTCCTCCTTAACAATGCCCCGCAACCACAGTACGGTCACCTGACCCGCTATGTGAAGCGAGCCCAGCGGCTGTATCTGCGGCCTGTACCACTCGCCGGCGTCGGGCAGAACCAGCTGGCTGACGACGGACGCAGCGGGAGTTGAGCATGCTGGAAGGATTATCCCGAGCCCCCCCACTTAACAGTGGGCGAGGGCTACCACAGTTCCCTAGTTCAGGCCCGGGCTTAGAGGGTATACCTGGAGGCCCATCTTCCCCCGTCCGTAGAGGCTGGGACGTCCCCCGATGGTGACCAGTCCGACGCCGCGGCCTTCGCTCTTCTTCTCCGTCCGGGGAGGCAGCGACTGGTTCGAGGCACTTGAACCCTTTCAAACGAAAAGGTCCAGGTGCCAGATCTCGATGGGCGTCCTCATTTTAGTCGCCTCTTACGACAGGCAGGAGATACCGTAACGCTATTCTGGTCCCACGCTACAGGGACAGACACTCAGAGAAACGTGGGACAGTTCCGTGACGACACCTCACTCAGCGAAGCTCGAAATATTAATAATAATGGCGAAGTCTGCACGTTGGTAACGTCACGACTCTGTCAAAGCGCGGGAAAAACGCACTGACAGATGATTGTTACGCTGATAGATGGCGCTTGTGCTTGCGTTTCGTTTTGTGTCCATACCAATGTCCGGATAAGACTTGTTTTAAATATATAATAAAATGTATATATAATAAAATGTATTTTAGGAAGCATATTAATAAATTTGACCAAATAGTAATAACCGTAATTTTAATAAATGAAACAGGGATAAATAGTCTGTTCCTAAATATAGACTAATTAAGATAGCTAAAACATCCAAAGGAAACTCTATTCGTTACTACAATAAAATACCAGAACATATAAAAAATCTATCAGAAATGTAGTTTAAATCTGTTATTAAACATACGAATATTTAAATGATATGATGTGAAACGACCCCCGCTCCACGTGCTCCATTCATTTAAGTTATACATTTAATATAATTAACTTACGATGTAAATAACGTTTTCAAAGATGTAAAGATGTTTATTTTAGAGTTTCTTTCGCCGCCTCATCTCCTACACGAAACACCTAACGAGTCGGTGGTGATTTGTTGACATTCAGAAAGAGTTCCGTAAGGAATGTACTTTGAATAAAAATATTTTGATTTTGATTTTTGTATTTTGAAGTTGGAGATAAATTTCCATGGGATACAGATCATTAAACACCAGGTGGCCTGTACGCTTGTTTGCTACTTCTCAAACATAAAAAATGTTCGCGCTCTCGTGTTCGATGGTTTCAGACGGCCATCGTTAAACTTCGTCTGAAGCATTTTAGAAAGATTAGAAGAAAGTTGCAATTTATCTGCTTTTAAGTAACTTATGACGACCGCATATAACATTAGGTATTTTCTTAAGTAATCATTTCAAATAGAGAGGAATTTCTTCTGTACGTAGAACTAACTATCTAGTCGTACTTATTGAAAATCAAGACGGAAAACTGCTTTGAAAACTGAATCTATAATACCACGCTATTTCCACGCTTCACTGCTATGTCACCACCATAGTTTAGCAGGGTTTCCAACTTCGTTACATGTCAAACGATTTTAAAATTATCTCATGTACCTATTTTGTTAAAGGCCTGTTACACCTCAATGGTTGGATTTAACCCTGTAGCAAGTACTTACGCTAAACTAAGTGATACATTGTTATTATAAAATATTCAAATGTATATGTTTACGGGCGAAACGCATAACAAATGTTAACGTTGATTAATAAATAGTGGGTTTACATTGTCCCGTAGTAGTTAATTATGCAAACAGCGCGGCGCGCGGGACGAAGGGATGGCAGATAATCGTGTTAACATCGCACCCGCGATTGTTCGCCGATCGGCCCTGCGCCTGACACGCGTTCCGTTTATAAACAGCAGCCGACCCTAGCAATTTAAGCTAATTTTCGGTACCCATTGAACGCCTCCTTAGCAACCTAAGGTGTAATCTTTAGAAATTTTATGTATACTTTTGTATACCTCCCGTATGGTTTTTCTCTGCGGCTGTACATATCACAATAGCATAGATTAGACATAGATTATATATAGAAGTATCACAAGTTTGTCCGTAAAGTGATACTTCCACCTGTGACAATTAAACGATAGGCAAAGTTCGTTAAAATACGTACCAATAGACATATCTAAGACTAAGACTAAGTCAAGGAACTATATAACGAGATCCAGTATAAGGAACAGTCGATTCTGGTTACGTAAATGAAGGCCATACATCGGTTACATTTTCATAGACCCTTTTTGGAGCCCCACAAAAACAGCACAAACAAGAGCCGATTAAACCCAATTCTTTCTCTTTAGTCGGCTTTATCTGCCCTTATTGCTAGTCGTACTGTTTAATGAGTCGCGCGCCGAGTGCTCGCGCGCCGCCCGCCCATTATGATTCATTTGCGCGCCCGCCCTAACGACTGTCCTCGTGTCACTAAATATTATTGCTCACTTATCCTTTAAAACTACGCAAGGGACATTCGACCTTACGATACACGTGACAGGGGCTGTATCGGCCGCAAACAACTTTTGATGATGTTCGGCTGCGTTCGGGGAAATATACTTTTTCAGGCTTAACGCAGGCGGCGGCTAATTCCGTAACGATTGCGATGTTTAAATGTTCCGCCGACACCATTCGCCACCACTGCGGGCGAACGGCCCGCTTCACGACTTCTTAATATGATCTTAACTGTTGTCATTTATGCACTAATAAAAACCCTTTTATACTTGGGAAACGCTTCGTTATAAAATGAATAGTATCTAATAGAAGCACTAGAAGCCCCGTGCCTCGTGCACAGCTTGAGCTTGTGACGGAGCCAGCTTTGCAGACTCAGGATATATAGTAGAGTGCAGGGCGCAGGGCGCAGAGTAGACACAGCCACAGCGACCCCAGTGTACGGAACGAGAAAGCACTGTCGTGCAGTGACGGCAGTCGCGGATACGATGTTTACATCCGATGTCGCCATCACGTGTTGGTCCTAAAACCAACTGTTTGCATAAATTAAATTTAGTGAAATCCGGTTCACCAACTATAGGATTTGAATTATGAAAAGTCCATATGTAAAAATCTAAAAATAAGTTTTATAGTTTTATTTTACTCAGATTTTGCCAAAATTTACTCGCTGATAAATTTGAAGCTGGTAATTTTATAATTACTACATTCCAAAATGATAAAAACATAACGAAATAGTCTTAATACACATAAATTTTCAGTCTCTTTGTCAATAAAGTTATCTGGATCTAATGTTGTTTACGATACATGATAACTTTAAAAAACGCTGTTAAGGCGAATAAAATTACTTATTGAAGTGATTTTATTTTACGCCATATAACCCAAACATATCGAAGTCGATTCCCAGCGTAGCTATAAGTTTGATGTTTCGCGGATCGAGAGGCCGCGACTGAACGATTCTGCACGTGACTTCCTCTATCCGCCAACGACAGACTATTTCGATTGCATTTTTCGCATTAAAACACTCAGGTAGCATTTTTACGTTCTTGGTTCTACCATTTCGTTACCACTAAATTAGCGTATTTGATGAATATTTTCGTAGAACAAACAAAATCTGTTGTTCAGTAGGTAATTATCCATTAAATTATTTGCATCTGTACTAATTAGCACTAATTAGAACAGATGAGCATTTACAATTGACATGGATGTCGCCGTTTAGCATATCTAAATAGGTATATTATTTCTTATAATATGTAACAAGAGTCGTAGCGGCAACAATTGTTGCGGAAATACAACATGGGGACCGCAAAAATAATATGAAAGAATATTAGCAAAATAAAACAAAGTAGAACCTTCACTGATTATATTGAATAATGATTGTATATCTCTCCTACTAGATGACAACAATATGAGTAGGCAATATAGCTGACAAAGATAAAAAGTATAATGTGTCATTCAAAATAGTCATAAAAAAATTCAAATAAGGTACACATCATAACAGCGTGGTGAAGTCAACTCCGAGCCTTCCCCTGTTGTGGGGAGAGCCCAGCAACGGAACATAAATTATATTTGTAATATTATGAAGTTTTGTTAAATTTCTTTTTTATGTTAAATTAATTTAAATGAACATGTTTTGATTTCATCATTATAATAATTATAATAATTAATACATTGCATTTCGTTATCATGTTTAAAAAGCCTAATTATATTCTTAAGGGTAGGTCCCCGCACACCTGTAATGAATTCTCAAAATAAGTTACCATACGTTTTATTTGGTTAATTAATACAATACAAATGCAGCGTGACTAGAAATACTTGAATTAATATTTAACATAATTTGAGGACCAATTTAAATATAATTTGTTACATAACTTTTGAATTGGAATGTAGAGAAGTTACATTATTTAAAGAATTGTATGTATGTGTGTTGTACCTGTATTCGTGCAAATAAACAATATGATTTGATTTTTTTCGGAAATTTAAGTACACGTCTCTCGATACGTACAATCGTACAATGTGGATTACATCATTAGGTTATAGCTACGTCATTCGACTCGATAAGTGTCAACATGGTACTTTTTAAACAATAACATAATAGTTTGCTTTTTAGCACACAGAATGTATTTAATATTACCAGGTTAATAATCCTTTATTTTAAGTTTCAAGCTTTATGCGACCTTTATAAGCGATGATGTGAATGTTAAACAACTTAATATATTTTAAAACACTATAAACATGTATCTCTTGAATAGCTGAAAGAATGAGACTAGTGTCGAGCTCATGGATTCTGGCAGACCGGAGGGTCCAGTGTAGGGCCATGGCACTAGAAGGCATTAGTACACCTCAACGCTCTCCTGGTGGATGACAGTGTCCTGACGGAACATCTCGATGTCCACCTGGCTGTCGGCCTGGATCAGCTTGGCGCGGCCCTCCTGCGCAATGGAACAAACGTTTCACTAAAAGTATCTTACAAAATCCGACAAAGAAGTGGAACGATTATTCAACAGACTTCTAAAACGAAGAATGTTATCAACTCGTTTTCTTCAAGTTCTTTTGTAAAGCAGTCCATTTAACCAACATAAAAAATATTTCTTATTTTGCAGTTCTTATAAAGTTGGTTACACTTTTTTTGCAACTTTAATTGCGTAGATTTAGTAATATATCAGGAATCAAGTGGACCCATAAAACTATATTCTTACTTTAGGATGCATGAGAATGAAGGGCAGTTCGGCGCTAAGTTCGCCGCCGAGCGCGCCCAGGAACAGCTTCACCTTGATGCTGTAGCTCACCACGATGCCGAAGGCGTCACGCTGCTCGGCGTCCAGCAAACTAACACAAGAGACACATTGTAACCACTGGGGTCCACCATAGTGAAATTTATTCGCTGCTTTTCGTATATAGCACCATCTTTATTACAGCGTAGGAGTAATAAACGAACGTTCAGGCCACCTGAAGGTGACAGTAACGCCTATGGGAATTTGTAATCAATCTCCTATAGGATTGATGGCCTACGTGACATCCACAATAGATACCTTGTCGCCCATGAGACTGTCGAAACGCCTTGCGTCTCTCACTATTGACATTACAATCTAGAATACGTATCGCTGTTATAAGTCAGTGTGTATTGAAACATATATTTCAGCAGCACATCACTTTGTTATCTTGAAAATTGCCCTGAATATGCGTTGCCTGAGTAATTTCCAATACGATGTTTTTTATATTACAGCAGCAGGCATGTTTTCCTTAACCGTTAAAATGTTGATAAATAATTTGTTTCTACGCAAATGTCCTGTTTGAATTTAGAGGTATCAGTTTGCTAGATACTCACAGAGTAGTGGAGGCGAGCGAGGAGTCAGTACTCTTGAGCTGTCCATCGAGAGCGATCCCGCGGCGGTCGCGCAGCGAGTCCAGAGAGGGCCGCAGCTGCATCACCTTCTGCATGTTGCCGCCGGGCTGGATGGGGCAGCCGTCCCTGGGAACACGATTACTTAAATTATACGTATGCAGTTATAATAAAATATATTTTCTTACACTGTTTATATAATCTTGAAATTGCGTCAGTGCGGTAGGTATGTAGGTCGGTAGGTACGGTATTAACTCAAAATCAAAATCCAGAAATAGCCTTACTGGAAAACGTGATTTCTGCTAAAATACCAGAATTTCATTTCGATTCTAAGCATTAATTGGAAAGAATAGAATTTTTAATTTAAACTAATTCAGTGATAGCTACTTTCACAGTTATGTGGAAGATTGTTACAACTAATACCTTAAAATCGATTGTAACGGTTCACCGATTTTCAGTTTGCATACTCAAGTGAGCATTCGTTTTATAAACGATCAGCCGCGCAGCTGCATGCTGCGGGTTTTCCAAGAATTCCAAATGTTCGAAGGTATTTCAAGCTTCTCCAAGTATTTTGTTTAAATATAAACTATAGGAGTCATCGTATAAATGTTTTGCCAAAATCAGTTAATCCATTTTCAAACAAATAAACAGACAAATATTTTGATATTCTGCAACTATTAATATCAAGTAACTACGCAAGCATTTCGCATATAGGAGCCTTATTTCTTTGCACTCAACTGGCGTATTAGAATTAGTTCTTCGTTTTTTTTAATTAAGTTCTTGACCATCAGCTGGACAGCATTGAGTCAATGACGAATAAATAACTCGTTTGCGTATACTTAATTAAAGCAAATATTAGAAAAATACCTGTTATTTAGTGAAATTTGCAAAAGTTCATAATTTCAAGTTCAAAATTGCATAATTTTCATTGCATTCCTTTATGCTCTTAAGGACTTAATGATATACTGACTCGGTATCGATGCTAGTGATAACGTTGCGGTACTGTCCGTTCTGGAAGAGCATGACGTCGACGGACTGCAGGATGCTGGCGCGCAACTTCTTCACCACCTTGTTGCTGTTGTTGCGCACGCAGATGTTCACCGCCACGGTCTCGCCGTGCATGTACAGCTGCAACCGAGACGCCATTCATCACTACTGTTGCATCGTTGTGTTGCTCACCGTATCTACAAGCACTTCATGTTCACTAGCTACGGTTGTCAGCTCAACAATGGTACGTTTAAATATGAAAAAAGTTATGTAAACAACCGAATGGGCGATAAAGAAATATGTTAAATGACATATGAAAAGAATTCTCTTAAGTTTATAAATGTATGCTATGTTAAAACTTATCTTAATTGGGATGTAACATATAATTCACAAATCTTCATACAACGACACTAAAATTGTATTATGAACTATCCTGATTAATTTAGTAATAATTCATAGACATAGTACGAAAAGCTACGATAGCACAAATACTTCAAAATTAAATTCCACAATTAGGGTGGGGATTAAAAGTGATAGGGATACTTGTTTGTCGAGTGTCAGTTCGAGCTCGAGCTGTCCCGGCGACAGCGTGAAGTCCTTGCGCACCACGGTGCAGGGCTGCGGGCCCGGCTTGTCCGGCGCGTACTGGATCTTGCGGATACCCAACGCAATTGTACTCCTGCCACAAGGATCGCTCTATATCAGTATACACATCATCATTTTTTATTGATTGAAACTACGATGTATGTATGTATGTGTAGCTAGCATCTACGCTTTTAAGCCACTGAAACACAAGAATTGCTTTAGGACGGAGTACATATATGTGGGTAAGATTCTCCTATCAAAATACGGTTGTAATACCTACGGTTGTAGCTTAGTCGGTATTCAACCCTAGGATGGTGACCAACCTACGGTGAGATCGGTCAATCTCGGTGTCTCCAACAAAAAGCTTGACGTAGTAGTGGACCCCGCAGGGCTCGCCCTCATCCTCGAGGCCGGGCTGGAGCGTGACGGAGCCCGGCGCGCCCGGCGGCACCGTCAGTCGGAACGGAATGGCGTTCTCACCCAACTTCTTCATCAAACGTTCCTGTCAACCATTACCGCCAAATTATACTATGCTATGCTACTATGCCATACTACATTATGCTACACGTCAGTAAGTGTCATAAGAAGTTTTGTCAGTATGGTTTAATAATGGCTAAAATTACAAAAAAAGAACTGTTTTTATGTTGATATTATGTTTTTTTTTATAAATATACGTTTCACCCACTCGAAATTGTTTGGGCTTATTTATAATAACCTTTCATTATTATAAATCTAAACATTTAATTAAAAACCAGTAATACAATATTTCAAGTCTAAACTATATTTAATTGTAAAAACCAAAATTTAAAACATAATTATTATAACAAAAAAAAACAAACTTAAAAATAAAATGCTGCATCCACATTACTGTCCTTGGGATAAGTTCATAGAAAACTGGCAACATTATCTCGTTACATTTGTTTTTTTTTCTTTTTTATTGTAAAGGAGTAAGAAACGGGCATGCAGGCCACCTGATGATAAGTGTACACTACAGCTCATGGACAACCACGTCCAATCTGAAATAGAACAGAAGTTATATTTAAGGATGGACGCGGATGCCTTCCTACTCTTGAGAACTAAGATGGTCGCCTCCAATAATGTGTATCCGACAACCATACCTCCCCAACCGAAACACAATACATGAAGAGCATGTCGTTTTACAGCGGGTTATGAAGGTGGCGGTGGTGCCGCCGTTATTATTATCATTATTATAGAAGAAGAAGGTTATGCGTTGCCTTGTCGATGGTTTTTGAGATGGTCGTCGTTTTTAAGTGGCGCAGCAACCATACCTCTACTAAAACACAATATACTTCACACAAATTGTAATTTTAACAGTTTTCCAAAAGGAGAATGTTATACGTTTGTCTTGCCCTTTTAATTCTACTCTAATCCTTACTATTACTGTTTTAGATCGTTGGTTTTATTAATTATAAAGAGTTTTTCATCCGTCATCATAGGATGCTTCCTGTATTTAGAACCACAGATTTAAAAACCCTAGTGTATGCAATTTAATGCTTCTTTACTATAACGACGTACATAAACACCATAAACAACATTAAAGTAAAGAAATAATCGATATCTACGTATATTTTTAATCTGACGACCTCATTGAGAAATATTATCTCTCTATTAAACTTCTCATCTTTAAAAGTAAGTTTACTAAACAATATTTATTACTGTTAATCGCATTCCCTAAAAAATCACCTAACCGATTTTAATTATTTTTATTTTATAGACTGATTCATCATTTAGGAAACAACATCTGAGGGGTTGGACAGATATATATTTCCTATTCATTTATCATTTTCCCTTCTCTTCGTACGAACTAAGTTCCGAGAACAACTACATACATAGTTCAAACCTAAACTTTGAACGCTACGAAACGTAGCAAACACTACATAATGTCGTAGCATGTTGCTACACCGTAGCTCCGCTACAGTATCGCTCTAAGTACTGCGGTTTATTGTAACTTAGTATTAAACAATCTTCAGAAGAGATTAAATATAATATTTGTGATCACATCTATTTGTTCCACATAGGTTACCTCCAACAGATCTCCTGATGCGTGACAGCATACGACATGACGCTCTATTATCCCCTTGTACTCTTTACGCCATTAGTATTCTATGATTTGATATTTCTTAATATTTCAGAGTAATATGTCCTCTTATAAATAGTTCTTTAATTAAAAGTCTTTATGAAAAGCATTTTAAAATTTTAACTTGTAAGTTTTGTCTTTTCACTCATATACACTTTACTACCAGAGTTATTATTTGGCAATGTTTCAGCAAAGAAGGGCCATATTAAGGTCCCGCGCGTGTCATAAGGGGAAACGACAATAATTGTCTTGAATTTAGTTAAACTATATTTGCAGTTGTCGCTAATGAAGTCATTAGTACACAGTTTCACAGAAGAGTTTCTATCGCCATTCTCATAATCCCCCACATAGAAGTGGTGTGTTGTTATATGGAACCAAAAAAAAACTAACTAGACGTAGGGTAGATCGATTAATCTATTATTAGCTTGGCATGAGTGCCTGGTGCATAGTAAAAACTAGTATAGTTATTTCGGGAGAAGATATGCGGTTGCAGATGGCTACAAAAGCGAGGTGACCATCTCAATCCTCAGGAGCAGCAGCGCATGTGTGTACTTGCTCGTATAAGACTTCATTTCTATTTAAGGTCGTATGTGCATGCTCGTTTGCTACGCTCGTAAGATTAAAAATAACAAGTCGCAATATAACTGAGATACAAGGAAATCGACGACTCGCAATCGCGTATCGCAGCGGGTTCCGGGTTCGATTTTCAGCCAGTACAATCTATATTATTAATTAGATTTCTTCTGAGGGTTTTTTTGTGCCAGAAGAGTAGCAAACGAGCATGCAAGCCACCTGATGTTAAGTAGTCGCAGCCCACAGACATCCACGTACAACCACAAACATGATTGAAATCTTATCTGAGCTCGAACGTAGATACATATGTACGTTACAACTCCTGAGGACTAAGATGGTCGCTGCGCTTTAAATTGTAGTCGGCAATCGCACCTCTACAATCGAAACACAAATAATGCTTTACGGCGGATTATGAGGGCAATGGTGTACCTCCCCGATCGAACTAGTTCTCTCACCTTCAAAACTTCACTTCCCTTATATTGTTCTCCCACCTTTAAATCTTCTGGGTCTGGGTCGTCTTTGTTTATTTCCATATCAAAACAGAGTATCGTAGTGTAAAACTAGTTTTTTTTTAAAACAACACACTCCCCTCTACCTTTTTTTTATAGCAATAATAGAGCCTTTGTACAAACCCGCTCTGCTGCGTCCAGTAATTACGCAGACCATAAGATAAGTTTGTTCGCTCACTTGAGACATACTCCATGGTCCAAACACAGGGTACAAAAATAGAATTTTATACAGACCACAAATAAGGGCTGTAGGAATAGACACGTGGTAGGGTTGCCTCTTATGCTAGAGTTCATTGTTCAAAACTGGAACAACCCTATTCTATCCATACAAATAATAACATTGTTATTGATCGCTCTCTATACATGGAAAATATAAAAAAAAATATTATTAGGGGCGTTAATAGAATGTCAAACAATAATTGTTTGAATTTTTGACTGTTTGTTTGTGTTTCGTCACGGTAATCTCAAAAACTGCTTAATCGATTTCGATGCGATGTTCACTTATTTATTTCAGTAAGCTTCACATAAAATTTTGTATTTGTTTCATTTTCAATCGGTCTCTAAATGAAAAAGTTACGTCAATTTAAAATTTGCCCGTATGAATACAATAATGTTTGCTATTACATTTTACTATATAACGGATACTTACGATTTATGCTTTTCAATTCTTTGTTATAAAACAATTTGGAAACCCATTAATTGAAGCCCACATTAACTAAGTCACGGGCAACAGCTAGTCTAAAATATAAAGTTAAAAGTGGCAGAGCTGTTAGGTGTGGTTGCCGGATACACATTATCGAAGGCGTCCATCCTTAAATAGAACTTATGTCCTATTTGAGATTGGACGTGGTTGTCCATGGGCTGCTGTGACCACTTAACATCAGGTGGCTTGCATGCCCGTATCTTACTCTTTCATTAAAGAACACATTGAGACAACCCTATCTTTACAACGCACGATATCGATCGAGTAACTGTCTATTTATCAACGCGTACCACGAAGTGATGAATTTTTTATCAGTACACATCTGAGCACAGCTGTACGCCAAGATATTAACAAAACGTGTTAATATATATATAACAACCACAAACACGACCGAAATCCTATCTGAGCTTGAATGTAGACTGCTACTCCTGAGGACTAAGATGGTCACCTCGCTTGAAAGTGTAGTCGGCAACCGCACCTCTCCAACCGAAACACAAGTAATGCTTTACGGCGGATTATGAGGCCGACGGTTGTACTTCTTCTGTCGAACTATAATTCTCCCACTTTTAAATTATTTACACGATTCGTAAATTTTATTAACCAATGCAAAGGTATTACGTATACCGTCTAACGTACTCAAATTTACGATTCGTCCGAAAATATCAAAAGCATTGTGGCCTAACTCGTAACAAAACAATATGTGCACATCATTTAAAATTTCGTCCGTAACGAATCCCGAGAGTCTATAAAATATTCAGTTGGAAGATTGTCAACTTTGCAATTAGGTGGAATATTTTAATACAATTTCCTCTCGGCGCCACCTCGAAAGTCTTCTTTCTCGGCTGGAAAACGTGGAAATATATAGAGCAGATAATTAGATATATTCAGAGAAGACCAAAGACAGCGATGCTGACTATTTTTTAAAAAGAAATACAAACAAAAAACCAGAAGTTACTGAGATTGCAGTACACCTAACAAGATGAACTAATCTAAATATATATAACTCGTCGGCAAAAATATTTAACATTAAAACTTATTACTTATTGTTGTTAATGATGTAACTTTAAAAGGAAAAAAAAAGATATATATTTTTGACAGTATTTATTTTCTTAAATAAAATTAATCACCCCAGATTTCTTTTGTAATGTTTTTGTAACATAATTAAGTATTATTTTGTAATTTGCAAAAAGTCAATCTAAAAGTTTGGTCAACCTCTGCAACCCACGTAAATAATTTTGGCAAAGAAAGTGATATTTTTAAGGGACAGAAAAAGATTTAATTACCCCCCCCCCCATCTGAATACCACATTTAATTAATGGATACCCTACGTATGAATTACTCGTACTCCTTAATACCCCAATTAAATAAAAAACTATTTAACTTTATAAAGACAGACTCCAAATTCGAACACTATTTTCAACAGGAAAAACTTCTATTTATTCTGTACTCAACTAACTGAGATATTAATGACATCCATTAATTGGACACGTTGTTGATATTTTTGTGCGTTTGATTCGGACGTTCGCGAGTCCAGTTAGCTATGCGCTATCCGTTAATTGAATTGACAGTAGAATCATTTGACAATTGAATTTTTATTTAGTCCAGTTGTATGAAATAGCAAAACTGAACACTTCTATTCAATCATATCGTCGAGTTGTTTTCATGTTGGAAAGTAGCAAACTTGCAGGCTATCTGGTATTAAATGACTTTGATAGATGCGATGCTTCTACTAAGGACTGAGACCTGAGACTTCGACTTGTAAGTGTATCCGGCAACCATTTACTAGACAATAAGTTGTTAGACAAACGCAACCAGACTTTGGCGTGAAGGCATTAAACATATTTACTATCTTCATTCATTCATTACACCAGTCATTCTCAAAGTCGACTGTATCACGTCCCATAAAATCTTCCAAATTCGTGACAAATTGCCATCAAAAAGAGTAAAGGATCGTATAGCTATTAGACTGAAGTACACTTCAAATGAGGGGAATAAGTTTCTGACAATCCAATACTATGATTAAATACAAGGAGTGAGAGTGATTCCGGGTTATGTAGGAGTTCCATCCACTAAACAATCCTCCATGGCTTCGTTCTGTGCTTGCAGAGAACACCAGGATCTCGAAGATAACACAACTGGCGTTTCCTAGCATGACGCCCCAATCGGGCACATCTTGGAGATCTTCCCCGGCTACTCAGGCACTGGTCTTTCCATATGTCCATATGGGTCCACACACATTAACCTCTTTCCCGCGATTGCTAAATCGTAACGACTCAAACTCCGACCGTTACCATTTTCGACCTTGGTAGACTCCTTTTAGACTCCTTCGGAGACAAACAGGAGATACCTTAGCGCAATTCTGGAACCAAGTTACAGGGAAGGGAGATGATGCCCTAGACTCTCCTTTTGGACTCCTGCGGTGACAGACAGGAGGTGTCGTTGTACTATTCTGGTCCCGAGCTACAGGGAAGGGAGATGATGCCCTAGACTCTCCTTTTGGACTCCTCCGGTGACAGACAGGAGATGTCGTTGTACTATTCTGGTCCCGAGCTATAGGGAAGGGAGATGATGCCCTAGACTATGACGCAAGAAGTTTAGAGATAATTCGGTTTTAATAGGTAGGTACTACGTAATTATTTAATGCTTTAGCGCGAGTAACGTTGTTAATCTTAAACTTGATGAAGATTAAACTTAGTCCGTACTAATATTGTTACCATGTTTATTAAAATTTTCACTGATTAAGCCCAAGTTTGGAGGTTCAGGTTTGGTTAGGAACTTCGTCGTGCTTAAAGCTTTTTGATGCAGGTGCAACTGTAACGAATTATAGTAGAACTGTAATTTATCCCAGAAGTTAAATGTAACACCACCGAATTATTTTTCACTGATTAAGCCAAAGTTGGGAGGTTTAAGTTTGTATAAGAACTTTAAGCTGTTGGTAGCTTCGTGATGCAAGGGTAACGGTAAAGAAACATGGTAGTATTGTCGTTCATTCCGAAGAATAAATATCGCCACCCTCATAATCCACTTTTTTATTTCATTAGAGAGGAATGGTTGTTGGCTAGATTTACAATCGCGAAGACCATCCTAGTCCTAAGAATTAACAACGCATCTACATACGACCCAAATAAAACTTAAGTCCT
>DWON01004651.1:0-15968 GCA_018251015.1 Phocides pigmalion okeechobee | reverse complement strand
TGCAAAGTAATTTTAATAACAACTTAATAGCATGGATTTCCGCAAAGTAACGCCTGATACTATTAACTACCTTAAAATACTTCATTCAAAACGTATAAACAAAAATTTCAGTGCAACTAGCGGCAAATCTATCAATGCAGCTATCTTCAATCCTCATATTTGCTACAACCCTCCTTATGCCAACGGATCTTTCCCAATGACTGGACGTAGCTTGTAGTACACTCCACAATACTGATCTATGCTTACATAGGTGGGTATATGAGTTGGTACATGATTTGGTATACGGGTTGGTATATGGGTTGGTATATGGGTTGCAATATGGGTAGGTATATGTGTTGGTATATGGGTTTGTGCGGGTTGGTACATGGGTTGGTATATGGGTTGATATATGCGTTGGTAACCGAGCCTTCTATTGGATTTTTTATTAACCGCCTATAGGACCGTCAGCAAGACTTAACTATAATCGGTACAACGTAACCGTGCACGAAGTTTCCTATTAACCACCCACCTAACTCTAAACTGCACTTGAAGTTCCTTAGTGCTTGTCGATTACATACGATCTGTAGACGCTGGGAGGCCTGTTTTATACTAGATTACTTGAAATCTAGAAAATAATTACTTTTTCGAAAAATATGGCCGAGAGCTATGTAAATATAATTGAGACCTAAATAAATATAAGTACGACGGTTTCTTAAAGAAAAAATCCAATAAAAGAACAAAATGAACACAGTACACAAACACGAACAAAATTAAAGTATAACGGCCCAAAGATATTATGGACTCAAATATTCCTAGAAATTTAAGTTCTCAAAGAAAGCACTTTCATTCCAGCTATGGAAAGGGAATGAAAATAGCAACATTTTCGTTAAAGTTTCTTGTTAAAGGAGTTAACTGGGGTGTGATGCATAATAATGGCTTTTTATTGTACGGCCGAAGTTTGCGTTAAGTTCCGTAAGGGATCTATCCGATTGTCGACGAGCAGAAAGTGGTAGGCTAGTGTTAAGATAAGAGTTGCTAGTTAAAATGTTTCGACGAGGATTTTTTAACGATTTACCGCTATTCATTTGTTGTTTCACAGTTTGAAATTATAATATAAGAGAATGTATAATTAAAATATTATTATGTTACATAATTATCTGAATTAGAGCTTTTAGTATTGTACGATAAGACTAAAGAAACGCTGCTAATTGGAAATATGTTCCAATTAGCAGCGTTTACGTGTTTATTCCGCTTTGCTTTAAAAGTTTTGGTCCGTTGGGTCCGAAGGTCCAACATTTTTTCAGACAATTAGTCGCACGGTTATGGACGAGAGACAACAAGAGGGTTGGTTCATATTTTGCGCAGAGAATTGCGATCGCTATTTAGCGCGGGTACGCAGCTAGTGCACTTGGCGCCTTGCATATGAGTACGGACTCTCTTCAGAATATTTAACTAAAACTTTTCTTATGATTAATGTTAAAGTGTGTATTGCCACATTAAGATTAATAAATAATTTGTTCCTTTATAATTTTGATTATATCCGTAATATATCCGTCTTATAATAAAAATCTCTTTCATCGCCACATCATTATAACTGATGCGTGTACATAACCCACGCATACAATTTTATTTTTGATATGGATATTATAATTCCCATGAAGAAGAATAGTTCAGCGCTCATCGCTTATTATTTGGCAAAGTGTTAAGTGTGGAACCAAAGTTCTTCAGTTCAACGGAAAGTCCCAACTCGATTGAAGACTTGAGCGGATTTCAGGAAACTATTGAATCCATTCTATGCTGAAAGTATCTTAAGACTAAAATACTTGCGCTTTTGAATAGTTTAATCTTTTGAGAAACATTTAATAGGACTTCGTGATTATTCCTATTCAATAGATTTAACTTTAACTGTTAGAGGGATAATTTGGCATTAGTATAGCGTAAGTGTAAATGCAGACCCGACTGAATTATAACACTTAGGAAACTAAATCCCCCATTTTTCTCTGTCACGATTTAAGTTACAAGAGTAGCAATGAATGTGCCATTCCCCAGACTTTAAGTAGCCGATCCAACCTCAAATTGAACTGGTTCTATCTACTCGCCACGTAGATGCATTGATACTACAGAAGACTTAAGGGGTTTTTGTCTAAGTATTTTTTTTGGTTGGAGAGGTAGCAAATAAGCGTGCAGGTTTTTTTTTATTATGAAAAAATAAGAAACGAGCATGCAGGCCACCTGATTTAAAGTGGTCACTGCAGCCCATGGACAACCACGTCCAATCTCAAACAGAACAGAAGTTCTATTTAAGGATGGACGCGGATGCCTTCCTACTCTTGAGGACTAAGATGGTCGCCTCCAATAATTTAAACACCTTGTAAACTACTAACCATCTACTTTGGGCATTTGTACTGTTTAAAACAGTATCCTTAACTTATATTCCACAGCCAAAGTCATATATTAACGCTAGGATTTTAATAAATTCCGAATACGTATGTACTTGATTTCCAATAATTAAGTTAGTAATTAACTTAGCCTTTCTGAGAAAAAGCTAATTATAATACATAAACTGAAACTATAATATTAAAGATAATTTTCGCTACATTTCTCCCAAAATTTTGGCAAAATTCGGTGAACATTTCATCTTATTAAAAGTGTACTCGTAGCTTCGTGCAATTCCAAGCGAGCGTAGCACCACATAGACGGCTGTAAACAATGCGTTTAATTAAATGGACAAGCTGGCACCAAATATGAAACTGAGCCGACGCAGCTACGCACGAATGCATTTACGACATCACATTAGAAATCTTTAAAATTCTTGGCTGTTCTCTGCTGTATTTTTTATGTGAGTAGCAAAATCGAACCCACATTCAATGACCTAATCATCGGCGACACTAACTAATCTAAGAGGTCAGTCAAAATGGATTTGAGGAACCTCTTAAAAACTATTACAATAACACATAGCTCCATACTGTAGTAGCCTATGTGGTGGTACCATGGACATACAAAGACGACACAAATACATAGACCCTGACCAAAATCGAAACTCATTTAAATATCTACTTGGGCGGGAATCGAACCGGAACCCTCCGGCTACGCCACGCGGGTTGTTAATAACTGTTATAATACTTCACTGCAAATTCAAATTCAAATTTAAATATTTTATTTCATTAGAAGGTATTAACATACACTTAATTAATGTCAAGAGTACAATATAAAATACATACATCGGATGCTTACGTCACTTGTCCATTAGCAAGTTAAAATTAAATCGAGATAAAAGTAATGATGAAATACATCTAAAAGGGCGTCTCTTGTCCACTTTTCGATTAAAACTATTTTCAGATGAAAGGAACTGCCACAGAAGTTTGTAAAGTTTTGATAACTCTGAAATGCAGATATCTGTGTTCATTTAAAACTCGTATTTCTCTTCGCTAGCCCTGGACTCTCGTTCCTCAGCTATGGTAAGCTAAAAACTCAAGATGCTTTCAATATTTTTTACTAGAAATATCGTTTTTATTATCGTGGGAAAACCCTTTAAAGGAAACTGTAAATTTGGTAGTGTAAATACTTAAAAATACAATGATTATATTGGTGTTTTTCTGTCTTTACGTAACGAGTCGCGTGTGTCTATAAAATTAAAATACTCAAGAAATATAGCATCATTTTGATAATTCGTCTTCCCAACATCGTCCCCCACAACTCGGTTTCGTGGAAACGAGTCAGGGTGATGTGGGAGTTCCACCTCAGGTCAATTTGAGAGATCCAATTGTCTGCTACACTTAAAAGTGACGCTAACACTCAGTCCTTAGGAGAAGCAACGCATCAATGCATGACGTCAGGCGGGATTTTAATCATATTTGATTTTGAAAATAAATCCATGTTCAGCAGAGATCATTTAAAATTGGATGGCATATATGCTACTTTGCTACTTTTTTAACTTAAATAAATGGCAGCATTTTATGTAATGCTGGCGACCCAGCCCAGCTTCTCTCGGATTACAGAGTTTAATTATTCTTATTTCATATATGCATTCAGTCATTACCTAGTTGCAAATACGAACTATTAGAAACATCTATTTCGAATGACTACTGTATTACTACATTGAATATAACTATTTCATTTGTCGCTCAATTTACAAAAAAAAAAATTAACTTATTATGCACCAAAATCTTCTTCTTATCACTCTAGCTGGTGTTGAAAACTGTGAGAAAATCCGTCCACTACTTTTTGAGTTTAGCGTGAAAAGACAGACGGATAAACGCGACGGGGGACTTTGTTATATAATATTTAGAGATATTTGGACATGTTTATTGAACAATAAAAAACGTTATACATTTCATGAACTTGTGCTTCTCCTCGATATAATTGGTTTCTTGTCCGGAATCGCTTGAACTATAGGTGTATACTTGACCTTAACGCCTGGCTGTATTATTTCTACGTCTATCGGCATAGCAGATTCTGCGTAGTCCGTTTGTATTGCTAAAAGATGTACATTATTTAAAGGTGGGAGAACTATAGTTTGACCGGGGAGGTACCAATGCCGCCCTCATACTCGGCCGTAAAGCAATACTTGCGTTTCGGTTGGATAAGTGCGGTTGTCGGCTACACTTTGAAGCGAGGCGATCTTCTTAGTCCTCAGGAGTAGCAACGAATCTACGTTCGAGCTCAGATAGGATTTCAGTCGTGTTTGTGGTTACACGTGGATGTACTACGTGGCAGCGACTCCTTAACATCAGGTGGTTTGCATGCTTGTTTGCTACTCTTCTCAAATAAAAAAAAAATCAATTCAATTGGTCCCATTGACGGAAGAGATGCTACCGCCCTCATAATCCGTCGTAATTTGGATAAAAGTAATCCTTGTGCCAAATTCAAAAAAATAAACACTTAATAAATATACCTATACAATGTCAAATCACTACATCGGCTTTGAGCGCCCTGTTGTATAACGTTGACCAGGAGAAAAAAGCCGACGGAAAAAACTCTGCATACTTTTTAAATTATTAATAAAATTATACAGTATAACTTTAGAAAGGTTGGTTAGAGAGGTGTGGATGCCGACTACATTTAAAAACGTAACGACCGTCTTAGTCCTCAGATATTCGACGCATATTCATATGACTTCAATGAGGATTTCATTACGGTTTAAGGTCGGTTGTAGTTGCCCATAGGCAGCAGTAACCACTTACCGTCAGGCGAAGTGCCAATTTCGTTATCTAAAAAAATGACGGCAAAAAAGAATATTAATTGTAATACGTCAACATAAAACAGCTTGTATATAGTTTCAGAATTCTAAAATAACTTACATAAAAAAAGAAACGCTACGGTGACAAAATAAATAAAAAATATCCCCCGCATTGTTCCGAAACTGGACATTTTAAAGCGCGCCATTGAAATGCGAATGAGTTCTGAAATCGAGGAGAAGTCTTATCGGAAAAATTTCATTTCCCTTTATATTGAAACTGGTATTTACTATTTTAAATTATATTCGACTTTCCGCTTCAGTTATTGAGTAGCGTACCTAAATAAAAAAAAAGGTATTGGATAAGTTTTTACGACTGACTTTTATTTTCTGTAACAACTTGTTCTACGTTACTGAAAATATCTATGTTTATTTTATATTCCCGATAGTGTTTACCTTATATCATACACACTAGCTATAAGACGGCCAAATATACAAATGTAATACAGCCAAAAGTAACTATGACTGCTGAGGGCAGCCATGTTTGTTTGTCTATTGGCGCGAAATTTTGATAGGTGTGTCAATAAATGTCAGATCTTTGTCAAATAGAGTCGTTAAATGTCAAAGTCGTTAAACAGTGAAACATACAGATAACCATCGGGTTTCTAATAAAATATTTTTAATAAGCTATGCTTAGGCTATGCCATGCCATGCTAGAATTCTTAGGTACGGCGTATTGTGTACACTAGTGAAATCTTAGGACACAGATAGAAACCCTAAAAAAATAACTTTTAAATCATTTTGTGTCATTGGCAGAGCGTAAATACGCCATTTCCATTAAAGAAAAAAAAATCATTTTGCTTATGGATTAAAGTAAGAACCAAAGATATGTGAACAGAGTACATTTTAACTATGACTTACTGACCTTTCCGCCATATTTCCGAGAAATCAAAACACGAAAAAGGAACAGGTTTCCGCAATTTATCGGAAACGAGCGATCGGAGGGTTTATAATGGTTTTCACTTGTAGTTGCTACGAATAGACGGTGATTTATGGAAAATTCTCGCGGGAAATGTAAGAAAAATTATTGAGACCGTATGTATTATTTGTGGGAGGAAAAAATAAAACTACATTTCATATGAACTGACAACTAAAATAACGGAACTAAACACCTTCGACCTTTCCATGTTTATTGCTTTTTTCATATGTTTTTTTCAACTCCCGCCATTTCTATCCTTTTATCTTAAATTCTATCTTCTCTATGGCCAGTGTCAGAAATCCTCATTATCATAAAAAAGATAACAAAGTATTTAATTTAACGAATTACATAATTTTATTATATTTCCATAATTCATGTCGAAATAATATTGTCACATCACAATACAATATTTCATTGTGAAATCTAAAAATAGCATGCCAACATCGTATCCTTACAGTACGGAGGAAAATGTATGTATGGAGTAACAATTCATGTAATTCAATAAGACATTATACATACTGTTATTTAAATATACTTGAGTTATCGTTATTATTTGTTTATGCCAATCATGTTTTTTGTCATTAATCCTCTAACTTCTGTGCTGATCTCCATCGGTTTTAAACTAAAATGTCCTGGTGTTACCACTTATAAATCCTGGTCTTTGAATTTTACAGATGGCAACCCTACTTTAATCTCCAGTAAATGCAAATATTGCAGTACACGTGTGTCTATCTTTTACGTGACCGAGCCTTCGACTTTATGACACGTGCAACGCTACACGCGATTAGCCGCATCTCACAAAAGGTTTACTGAACCCTATGAAATGGGCTACTATTGAGACTTGTAATACAACACGATACAAATGATAGGTAAACAATATTATTGATACACAGCGAGTCTCTTTTCACAACTGAAAGAAATTTAAAACCTAATATACTGTAACGAAACAAAATAGCTTTTTAGTGTAAATTAAGATCTAAACACTTTACTTCGTATGTCGTTGTTGTTCTAAATTCCGATATTTCTGTCCAGCTGCGAGGATCGTGTAGTTCAACTGTAATCACGATCCGTGCAGCTAGTTTTACATATCGGCAAATAAAAAAACATTAATTATAAGTATCTGTTACATAGTTAAATCTCTAATCTAAATTTATTTTATAGTAACCCGAGACTTGTATTTTAAGATGTTATATTTTTCCCTGATGCGCTGTTGGATTACTAAATAAACAAATAAATAACCTCGCACATATAGCAAATCGCTAATGTTATCATTTTATATTACTTGCATTATAAAACATAACATCAACAATTGTGTGTATCAGTAACCCTATCTTTGAGTAATTAAATATTTAACCAGTCTATAAAGAAATTGAATTTGATGCAACGATTATCTCGAATAGCATGTAATAAATGAATTGTTTATGTAAAAAGTAATACACTTGAAATGAAACTACATTTATTTATTACTTTATTTAATGACACACCCGTGTAAGTTTATAGTAAGATTAATATAAGGATACGATGAACTTAAAGTGTATTTTCAAATGTAATTGAAAGGGTAATATATTGCGGATTTTAAACCATAAGGATATACAAACAAAAATACGTTAGTAAAACAAAGTTAGTAATACACAGGCACTAACTTATCATAATTATAGGCAAACTAGCTTTTGAAAAAATGATATACTTTTAGTGCATTAGGTAAAAAAGCAAACAAAGTGCTTGGTTTTTTGTCTCCTTAAACAATTTGCCGCTACGTCCTTATGGCTTGAAGTTCGCTACATCGTAATATATGATACACTTGTGATACACGAATTCAAAGACAAAAGAAAACGTTGCATTTTAATTTTGTTAAAAATATTCCAACAATTTAATCTCCACACGTTGGAAGTTCTGACAATTTGAAAAAGTACGCGAAAAGTAGAACCATAAAACTTGGCAACTTTTTAATTAACCGAATACTTGGCCGCCAACAAATGGAGTGGAATCCCTCATTAAACTTAATCTGAAGAAACAAATTCTTGCCAACTTTACGCTGTAATAAAAATGTTACATTGAAATATGTTTATTTCTTGACATAAGTTACATAAAAACACAAACAAGATTCAGAATTGGCTTTTACAACTTTATGATTTTTAACCGACTTCAAAAAAGATGGAGATTTTCAACTCGTCTATATACATTTATATATATTCGGGCAAACACTTTATTTGTGATTCTATTTTGAGGATTATTTTTTCATCAAGTGCAACATAGATCCAAGTTGATACCATTTTTAAATTTTGATAACACAACTTAAATACATGTTTTTATATCATTAAATGGCAAAAGGGCATGAAGCTCAACGACAAGCTCTTACTGTACTGTTACTGAAAATATGCAACTGTGATCAAATCCAAGAACCATAAACGTCCTACCTTACTTTACTAAAGATATGTTGCTATTCTTGAGGACTATAAATAATGCCTCCAACAAGTGAATTTATTTTAGTAAATCTTTAAAACCAGACCGTAATGCAGTAGTTCTACATAACTGCCAAGAATTCTATTATCTTTAAATACAAACGACGTAATTTAAATTCAACAATATTTGTCCAAAGAACTTGAATATTCATATTCCAATTAACATGTAGACATACGGGTATGTTTTCTTTTCCTACCAATAACAATTTCTGCATAGAATACGCAAGATGATATAACAGATCCAAAAATTAACACATAAAATGCTCCTGCGCAATCTGATAATGAAATTATGCACCCAGCTTCGCAACTGTAGCTGTTGGCCAAGATGTTTTTATTGGTTCGTCGAGCTTTATCTATCACCAATATTCCGATAGCATCTTCATAAAGTTTTTGACAAATTCCCGCTTCAAATAACCTTCCTATAACTTTGTTAAAATTTCCCACAAGTAAACTTTCTTTTCTGATAAGCATTTCATGGTAAACAACAAGTATCGCTTCTGTAACCTTTAGTATTCTAGCCTCATCATTTTTAGCTGTAGCCGTCTGTACTGGTGCAAACAGACCATTCAATATTGCAGTAATACCTTTGTTGTTCAATGTCTTTGTAAGGCAATCTATAAAATCATTACAGTTATAAGAAGTGTTCGCAAATGTCATGTACTTTTCGTCTTCGACAAAATATTTTGCTTTATTTTTCATGTATAAAGGTCTTCCTGATTTAGATATTTCATTGGTATCTTTGTACACATAGGGTGGCCTTTGAATTGTCAAGAAGGAATATAATTGTGTGCTCACATAAGCTGACAAATGTAGACATAGGACCAAATATAACATATTAAGCATCTTCTTCTTCAGAGTTCGTGGTTCTTGTAGAGAAGCAGCTCCAAATAGGGCGCCCCAGCCGTACAACACGGTATTTGATAACGATATGGTCTGTTTATCGAAGTAACAAAATGCGATCCAAAGCGCAGAGTAACAGAAGTAGAATAATAGGAAAATGTAAAGCCCATCAATTTTATGTATGAATGAAATCCATGATCGGTTCAGTCTTTCCACTGTGTATACCCAAATAACGTCTTGTCTTGAATAAATACCTGAATATGCTACAATGTCGCCAAAAATTCTATACAGACCGCCGGCACACACGTCCAGTGATCCATTAACTAGTAATGTCATAAAGGATAATTCTAAGAATATATTTTCCGGGTCAGTTCTAATATGGTAGAGATTCAAGGAAGCGTTAAAATAATTTGCCACTATCTTCATTATTTCTACATCAGAACCATTTACGAATTTTAAAGGATGTAAATTCGGCAGTGTGTTATTATATGTTGTAACATATGGATATAATGCGCCCATCCCTACATTCAAAGGGCATCTCATTAAGTCTTTGGGCTTTTTTTTTGGAAAAGCATTGATTTTTACCTCGTCAATTGCACCATTTCTGGAAATATTCAAAGGGGTAAATAGTATTGTGCCAACAGATTTGCAAGTTGTTGCATCTAGTATAGGAATGAATGTTGCCAGTTTATACTTATTATCTTTGCCTTTATAAATATATGTCACATCGTATGTAGTTAAGTTCATTCCCGTTTTTTGTAGACTGTTCTTACAGTTAGAAATTACATCGTTATGAAGTATAACTATATATTTAATTTTTCCATCGACTTTCATTCCAGCAAGACCGGTTAAAGATTTGCAGTTGTCAATGTAAATTATTTCGATCAAAGTTCCATAATAAACATGATTTGTATTATTATTATTATTAGTCATATATATTATTGGAATTGTATTTTGAACAAAAACATCGATAATTTTTGTTGCAATATAGTCATGCAACTTATTACTCTGTATATTATTATTGTAAATTGAAATTGTAGGTTTGTAAAATCTGTTATTTCTTACAATATCTACGATGCACTGAGATATTTCACTAATATCACTGTTAACGGAAATATTTGGCGAAATAAAATTTGTAGCTCTTGCAATATGTACTGATAGTAAAATAATAAAATATATTTTTTCTAATAACATCTTCGACGCACGGGACGTAACTGAAATATTTGAGTATCATATATATAAATTTTATGGAACTATTGAGTATAGAAATGCTAGAAATACAAGTGTAATTTAAAAAATCGAGCGCTATCTAATCGAGTAAGTGACGTGGCCGTTGATTTTAATTTTAACAGAGTCGCAATAGATCGTTCGGGCCACTTGATTTTAAGTGTTCACTGTAGCTTATGGACATCCACATCTACTTCAAACTGGACTGAAGTCTTATCTAAGCTCGTAATTAGAGGCGTTGCTACTCAAAGACCAAGATGATCGCTTTTTTAAGTGTACCCATCAAACTCATCTCTTTAACACACAAAAACCGTATCACGGCGGAACATGAGTGGCGCTGGTACTTCCCTGCTCCCTAAGTATGATTCACATGACAAGAAACTTATTGTATTGAAATATAAACGTAACATTGACTACTTTTTCAAGATAAAATAATAAAAAAGTTTTTAATAGTAAAAAGTAATGTTTGAAACTAATTTTAATTTGATATTTCCACGCATTCTTGAGAAAAGGATCATATCAAACAGATAAATAGAGAGACAGACAACAAAGTAATATTATAAAGCGCTAAAAATGTACATAAAACGTATATTTTAAACGAATTGGAATTTCTAGTAGATCTATAAGCATTTCAAAATGGTTTGTTTGTATCGATAGTAGTTTGTTCGGCTCATAGTTATAGGTTTATCAGTATGCGAGTAATAATATGTTTCATGGATTTTACGTTAACAGCCAAAGGCTTTTACGCGAACAACTAAGGCTTTTCGATAAAGTTAAATTATTCGAAATTGTGTTTTGTTTCTGTATTTTATCGGTTCGCCTTCATGCCCCAGGCTACGTACCTAGGATTATTGCGAACTTACAATCTGTTGCTGTACTAACCTATGACCTTACTGTATCCAGTAGACTGATTTAGAACAATATGACACATACTTCCGAGCAATAATGGGTGCTATTATCTCTTCTCCGCTCTGACTAAAAAAAGGAACATTGACCAATTTCAAAATTCTTGCAAACGTCACAAGAGTATGATTATTTCTACTTCCAGTATATTTGAATAAAATATTACACGTTCCATTAAATATGACAAATTTTAAGTCGTCATTTATGCAATGTAATGTAATGATAGTATTATAATGTTCCCCATTTATGTAACGTAATATAATTATAATATTATAAGCTTCATCACTTATGTAATATAATATAATGATAGTATTATAAGCTCTTTCATTTATGCCATGTAATATAGTGATGAATCATTACTATACCCTTCAAAATGATTTAACAATGTAGTATTCCTAAAAGGTAGAAATAGTTGCTATTATGAAGTTTTCTACTAATACATATTTCTTTTTTATATATGATAATATCTATAACCAGTGGTAGAATATAGTTCGCTGCGGGAGATTCCACCGCCGACCTTTGAAACTCGTGAAACAACTGTTGTTTTGGTAAGAGAGATGACGATGCTACTCTTAGAGGTAGGAGAGTAGCTCTTGCCGGACTACTTAGAAATGAGACTATCTGAGACCTTAGGAGTGGTAAACTTCGTTCATGAAGGATAAGAAGTAATAACAACAAATTTTAACAAACAACATTTAATATACATAACAACATTTCTCAAGGTGTGGAATATAAAGTCGCTACATATTTACATTGTCGTAGTACATAATATATTTTGTAAAGTTGATAGTAAGATAAACAAAGGGTAAAAAATATAAAAGTGTTTTACAAGCTGTTTTATATTTTTTGAAATTTGATGTCTCTACAAGTAATAGACTGGAGCCTGGACATCTGGAGCCTCACCACCATCTTTTAAAACCATCATGTATAAAAGTTGTATCACAATTATAACTTAATCATAACAAAGAGAAGTTAATACTTTCACATTTTTTTTATTGTATTTTAAAATACCAAATTTCGAAGTGACTTAAAAAAACATATTTTAAGAAATGTTAGTAAGGCCTCCGTAACTAATTTAAATAAATGTTAAATACGTAATACTTTTTAAATTATGACACTGATATTGACTAGAATAACATAAGGGTATAATGTAAGAGTATTATGTCAGGAACCTTAAGATGAGTTTTACTTAAAAAAGAGTTAGCAATCAAAGTTTCTCCGTATATCTACAGGCAGCGCCTCTAGTGACAAATTCATGAAATAAGATTTGACAGTATGAAATGTCAAACTCAAAATGGCGGTAAATATTATCCTTGTCTTGTATGTTGAAGTACGAAAATCATAAAAAATACGGCATGAGTCAAATGATACTGTCAATTTGACGTAATCTGCTCGATTATAATTAAGTAAACTCATACTAAGGGTACATATATTATTTAAATAGTAACAAATATAAGTTATTTATTTCATAAGTAATTTCAAAAGTAATTTTAGGAATAAATACAAGGATTCCAGTATATGTATAAACAAGATCACTGCGTAAGGCCTTAGTAATAATAATGCTGTAATGATATTGTCATTGTAAAAAACATTTCAATAAGTAAAAAAATCTTAAAAAGATCGTTAACGTAAAATAAAGGCAATTAATAAATAAGTTTTTCAAATATGAAAACTATTGAAGTAGGTAAGTAGGTGGATTTATAGTATATGGCCGCCGCACGGACGTTTTTTCAATATTCCTAGAGAGTATTTTGATATGTTCCATTCCACTTCTGACACTGAGTTTGAAGTTTTTAGAATGACTCTTAATTCTTCTTTTTTATTACGCATTTCTAAGACTAAAGCATATATTTAGAGCACCACGATAATATTAGCGATCTCTTGCCATAGTCTTAATAAACCTAAACTCTCTTTAGTATTATAACATCAAAAGTAATGAATAAGTGCATAACTTAACCTGAAGAAAAGTCGGAGTACTTTTCTCTTTCGTGGCTTAATTGATACACATTAAACAGCATAGTGGAGTCTCCAGGATGGATGATCCAGGTTTCTCCCACATCTCTCCCAAAAAAACCCAAGCCCAACAATGGGCCATAATGGTCCATAATAATTAATAACAGAGTAGAGAGTGTCAGTTTTGTGGATGGAACTTATGTAAAATAAATAGGACTTCTAAAAACTTACAAAAGGTAATAAGGTACAGAGTAATCCAGATTAATCTTCTTTTCCAGCCCAAATGCTGTCACCGTTGACTTCTGTGGTAGCAGTGACGTACTTCTGGATTGCTGGTAATTTGTAGAGGTAGACGGAGAGGATAGATCCAGCAGTAGCGCCTATCCAGTACACGATAGCGTGTTCCATCATGGTGTGACCTTCGCAGCCAGCCTTAAGAGACGTAGCAAGCACTGGGTTGAAGTAACCACCTGAATAGTCGAAAGCTGGAACAGAAATAACATTGGTATGTAATAAAAGTTACCCTGAGTTAGCTTTCAAATCAAGGGGTTTCGGGTTCGAATAGCTGGCATACACTTATGATACTTCAAAGTTTTACGCATATTATTTTTCACTAACTATATTATGTTTCAAATAAATGACATGAACGTAATTAAATGTCATTTTGAAACGTATAATTTTATTTTCTTTATGTGAAAAAAGCAGCAAACTAGCTTGCAAACCACCTGATATTAAGAAGTCGCAGTCCATAGACATCCACGTTATGCTGCTCAACAATACAGATGTCAATAAGCGACAGTAACCGTTTAATCTGTTGAACTGCAAACTCTTTTGCTTATACCAGTTCTATTACATAAAAGCTTCTATTAATAAAAATAATAATAAGTCATAACAAAATGCACTTGTTTAATATAAGATTTGTTAATCAATATTAAGTTATTTCCGACGTTATCCGAACTTTTATTTATATGAAAACCAAGTCTTTCGACATAAGAATTAATTTACGAAGATATTTATAATATAATTCCCTCATTTGAATTGAACGTTTAAAAGCGATCTAATTACCTCATTAAGGTTAAAATTAATCAGGAGTGGCCTCAGTCGATTAGGGTCTGAATTATTTAGTAATTAAGAAAATCAATAATTACTTGATTAAGGGTGAAGTTGGGCAGGAGAATTTTGCGGTCAATTACACAAGCGTCCATATTTATATATATGTATGCTTGTTTTTCTTGATTTACGTGTTTTGCACAAATATTTAGATTATATTGAAATTATAGATAGAGATATATGTAGATATAGCGATACAGATTTAAATATTACAAAGATTTAGAAATCAAAGACGCAACACTACGTTTTATTGTTGGTAATTATATTATGTTGAATTGACGTTTCGGTATTATATATAATTATATATTTTCAAATAATGAAAATCTAAAATGAATTATAATAAAAGCCTAACGTAAACAATCTAAAGGGAGTCCGTGCCCATGCGGCATGGGTCCAAGAACGCTAACTATTCCCGTATTGAATAGCAATCGCAGTTCTCTGCGCGAGATATGGACCAGCCCACTTGTCACCGGCGGCGTCGATCAAACTTAGAGCTAATTGTTTGAAAAGAAATCGGTATTTAATTTCAAAATGTATTTAAATAAATATTATGCCATCTTAGACATAAATGTGTAACAAGTGTAGTGCAGAAATGTCTGCCACTTTTTAAAGTATAAAACTAGGACACCATAAAACGGCAGGCAACAATTTTCCGCAACATGCGCGGAAAACCATTTTCCTTGTTTTGTGCGCACAAAACTACTATTTCCTAGTTAAAAAGTGAAACGCTTAATTAAAATAGAGAGTCATAATGAAACAACGGCGGTTCTTTTTCAACTTTTTAGCCCACTTTTAAAAGATTAAAGCCTGGCTTATTGTGGAGGATTTGTAAGGGCATAACATTTTTGCTTAATGAAAATTAAAATATCATAAAAAATATGTTCCATGTCTATAGCACTTGAATTTTTCGAGCAAAACAAGATTATTATGCTAAAATAATTTAACGTTTTATGTTCATATATTAAAGCTAGATATCAAATTTATGTTATATTTTATTTTACAAAATATTTAATTTGTCTAATGCTACAAACAAATGTTAATATAGAGTGTTTGAAATAGATTGAACCTTATTCAAACAAAGTCATTTCATTTTAATTTTTGTTTTAAGTATTTAATTGAAATTATTATAAAAAATTTAATAACTAGTACCTACTTTTTATTATGAAAGAGTAAGAAACGGGCATATAGGCCACCTAATGTTAAGTGGTCACTGCAGCCCATGGACAACCACGTCCAATCACAAATAGAACAGAAGTTCTATTTAAGGATGGATGCGGATGCGTTTCTACTCTTGAGGACTAAATGGTCGCCTCCAATAATGTGTATCTGGCAACCACAC
>DWON01004650.1:0-15968 GCA_018251015.1 Phocides pigmalion okeechobee | reverse complement strand
GAGAAGGAACGCTTCCGCGTCCATCCTTAACTAGAACTTCTGTTCTATTTGAGATTGGATGTGGTTGTCCATGGGCTACAGTGACCACTTAACATCGGGTGGCCTGCATGCCCGTTTCTTAATCATTCAATAATAAAAAATAAATAAACAAATTACTCTATATATACTCTTGTTGAATAGATTTTTGTTAAAATAGTAACAAAAGAGAGTGGACGCTGCAGGCGAATATCAGAGAGTTAAAACCTGGGGAGGTACCACCACTTCCCTCCTAACCCGACTTGAAGCAATTCTTGTATTGTAAGCGCATAAGCATGGCGATCATCCTTAAGAGTATCAACGTATCTGCGTACGAGCCCAGATAGAACCTCGTTCTGTTTTGTTCTGTACAGCAACCACTTAACATGAAGCACGCTTTTTTATGTGAGAAAAGTAGCAAACGAAAAACAACTTGATTTTAAGTAGTCGCAACCCATAGACATCCAGGTACAACCACAAACACGATCGAAACCGTATGTGAGCTCGAACGTAGACACGTTGCTACTTCTGAGGACTAAAATGGTCGGGTCGCTTCAAAGTGTAGCCGGCAACCGAAACAAGAAATGCTTTACGGCGGATTATGAGGGAGGTGGTTGTACCTCCCCGATTGAACTATAGTTCTTCCACCTTTATACTTGTTAGCTACGCTTCAACAAAGGGCTACCCTTTAAAGATACTACACAAGAGGTAGTATTGCTAGCAATAATGACGTTTCTGTTTCCAATAAGAAACAGCACAAAATATGATACTCATATGACACGTTTACAAAAATTTTTAAAAGTGTTCATACTGTCTAGCAGCGTGTAACTTTATAATTTATATACAGAAAATGAAAATTTTGTAATGAGACAAGACTTTCAATCTTGTTATCGAAAACAATTTTTAATTTCTTAAAACACTTCATCAATATTTTATTATTGTTTATGTAAAATTTACAAAATGTATATGTGCCGATATATTATTACACTAGCTGTTGCCGCGACAGCGTCCGCGTTTATTTTATATAATTCTAAAATAAAAGTAGCCTAAATCACTCCTTATTACATCAGCTATCTGCCTATGAAAGTCCCGTCATAATCGATCCAGCCGTTCCAGAGATTAGTCAGAACAACAGACGGACAGATAGACAGACAAAAATGGTAAAAATGATATTTTGGTATGTGTACCGTGTATACATAAGCATTTAATAAAAAGCTTTTATTTTAATATTACAAACAGACTCCAATTTTATTTATACGTATAGACGAGCGATATATTATTTTCGAATTATTTAAATATTTACATTAAGGTTTATTATTACTAGTATTCTTTACTAAGTTATATTTTATCTTGTATCTCGATATCCTCAATCTGTTCTGTACTTTATCAAATGTATCAAATTTATGTAAATACGGTACTAAATGCGATGCATTATGTCCGTCGATTCGACGAGTTTGTCACTTTGCAGCGAGGATCCAATTATGGTCCAAACCGCAACGGGTCGTTCTGTTCCAGGAGGTCCAATTAAATTTTCGCTTCGTTTCTATGAACATCTCACAATTGAATCGTAGTTGACGATATTGTTTGACCGGGGAGATACCACTGCCGCCCTCATAATGCGCCATAAACTGCAGCTCACTGATGCAACGTTTCCGACAGAGCTCCATCAGCATCCTGACCACGATCAAGGAACGATTAGATTGTTCCTATATGACATATCGCTACTTTAAAACGAAAGGGCCACAAATCAAAAATATTCAAAATCCTTTTTATTGTAAAAATTCAAATTTTGTCTGTCACATTTCCGAATCAACTATTAAAAGCAGAATAAAAATATCTTTCTAACAGTGTATAACACCTATTTATCAGTTTTAAAATTACAGAGCAATTATACAAGAACTGATTTTGAAAACTTTAAATGGCTCTCCTGTAAAATTAGGTCTATTCACGTTATGGACCTTTTGTTTTGAAGTAGCGATATAAGCAAGCATATTTCTTAAAATGTTTGGATTGATTGTAATTTTTACTTGCAAATGTATTCTTATTGTTCCATTTACTAACACGTGCCATTTGACTTAACACGTATGGCGTGTACAAAGCGCTTTAGTCGCTTGATTGTTAAGGATGAACCAATATATCAACATATCTATACTATGACGCATCTGTCTCTGCTACTTTATAAACAATATTCTCTAGGCCTTAACTCAACAGAAGACCTAATAGGCTCAATGGAAATACTGCAGTCATTTATCATAGTGTAACCGAGAAACCAGACTAGACTTAGCCGGGGCAGAATTTCAGTCTAAATTTAGTTGCACAGACAGTCGAAGGGAAGGAACTATAAAAATTACTCAATTTTTCTTCCACAAAATTTGGCACATGTCAAAATCCTTATATTTATAAATAATTTATGCAAAGACATTACATTAAGCCAGTTAACATGTTCCCTAAGTTGCACACTCTAACCAATTTGTTTTACATTGTCCATTTCCAAATTGAATAACAAATATATATATATAGAAAAAAAACGTTTTGTGATAATACTGTAAATCCTATTAATATTTTTCATATTATTTATATATATATGTACCAATATGACATTCAGATAATATATATGTCATAACATCAGGTCATTCAAGTACACAAGCAACAATGGGGAGCGGGGGGTTATTTTTTGATAACATGGGGGTGGCAATGGGAGATCTGAATTAAAGGTCGAAGAACTACAGTTCGACCGGGGAGGTGCCACCGCCGCCCTGATATTCCGCCGTAAAGCCTTACTTGTGTTTCGGTTGGCGAAGTACGGTTGCCGACTACCCTTTGAACAGAGATGACCATCTTAGTCCTCCGGAGTAGCAACGTATCCACGTCGAGCTCAGACACAATTTCAATTGTGTATGTGGTTGTACATGGATGTCTATGGGCTGCAACTACTTAACGTAAGGTGGTTTGCATGCTCGTTTGCTACTCTTCTCACATAAAAAAAATCTGAAAGGCTGCATAAGCAATATTTGCTTATTCTGATATACCAATGGTTACATAAACATAGAGAAGACAGTCTTGCTTACATTTGCTTCTAATGGAGGGAGGGGGAATAAAATTTACTAATATTCTGCGCAAGTAATACTTAAATGACCTAAAATGATTAATAGATTACACCAATCGGTTAAAACTCTATCAGACCCAAATCATATCCTTAAAAATAAATAACTTTACAATATAAATTACATTTAAAACTCTACAATATACAACCTTATTATAATGGCACTATTTTAACAGAGAACATTTCACTAATTTTGAAGTTTTATATAAATACTATTATTTTCTAAATTGTTCCGCATTTGAACATAAAATAAAATTGCAACTGGTTGTTGTCGGTACATAGAAGACATATAAGAAAAACTAGGAGGCATTACTAACGCAATAGAACCCAAAACAATAGTTGCTATAATTTTTGTTTGATTGTCTGTGCGTTTGTGCATGCTGATCTCAGAAACGGCTTGAATTCGGTGCGATTTTTACTATTGTATTGTAGTAAACTACATATCTATTCAAATAGTACACAAATAAAAAAATCAATGTCAAATGTCAATTTAAAAAGCCGAGTGTTAGCTGTTTTTCTTTTACTAAGTAACCTTTATATTCACATACAATATTACTTCAATGATAAACTAAGAACCCAGAGAATCGTCTCATTTTACATACTATACTTGTAAAGGTGGTAGAGCCGTTAGAGCTCGCTTGGGGCGGCACTACCGCCACCCTCATAATCCGCCGTAAAGCAACATGCTCTTCATGTATTGGTTTTCGGTTGGGGAGGTGTGGTTGCCGGATACACATTATTGGAGGCGACCTTAGTCGTCAAAAGTAGGAACACATCCGCGTCCATCCTTAAATAGAACTTCAGTTCTGTTTGAGATTGGACGTGGTTGTCCATGGGCTGCAGTGACCACTCAACATCAGGTGGCCTGCATGCCCATTTGTACTCTTTCACAATAAAAAAAAAACTATGTTCACAGACTGTGATATCTTAAATTTTTAAAAATACAAATTTGTGTTAATAAGAAAAAATTAAAGTATCTTATATTGTTAGTTTTTATATGAAATGGTATGACGTGAGATTCGTGAGTGTTAATAAGAATATTTATAGAATTGTTTCAAAGCATTTATGAAGTGTTTGTTTATCAAATAAGAACAATTTAGAAATAAAAAATAGTATATGTATACTTACACTCAATAGTCAATTTATAGTGTCAACATTTTTATAAACAGTCTTGTATTGGATACGCGCACCAACTTTACTCGTCACAAAGTCATCATCATATACATAACTAATCACTGGTGATCACTAGTCACACGACACTAGTAACAGAACTAAACAGTTGTTTCCCCTCTCACTTCCACATCGGACACTGCCTCGCTCACACAACTGTCACTGTCAGTCGGCTTGAGCGTGACGTCACTGTTCACTGTCACGTCGAGCCCTAACTCCTTCCGCGGCGTCCTCTCCTTATCCCTACTAGTTATTTGCGTGTAAAGTTCGTCTAATTCACTCGCGAAAGACACCGGACTCTCCCGGTTCACTTCCGGACAGCTGATGGCTGGCGTTGGCACGTACTTCCCTAATTTGGGATTGTTCTTTATCGTTTCACGCCATCCAGGATCGTAGTTCACGTACTGGCTCTCTATCGTCGAAACGTCGTCATTGCTGAAGCTTATTTCATTCGGACACATTGAAGAAGGTGAAGGGGCGTATAAGCCATGACTTCGTATACTGACTTCCGACATTTGGTAGTTGGGACAATAAATATCGCTCTCGTTCTCAAATCCTTGCTCGCTAGCGTTCGTGCTGCACGTCTCGAAGTCGTACGTAGTTTTCGCCATAAAAAACGTTTCCTTATCATCATCTAGTTTCTCTTTAGATCCTTCTATATCATCTGGATTCTGAAGTAAATTGTCCATTTCTCCCAATCCACAGTCTTCTAAAATCTGAGGTGTGTCTGAGTGATTAACATCAACGTCATCACTGTTCATTGTGCATTCTTCTGAGATGTCTTGAAGAGATTTGTCTATACCATCTTTGGTATCTTGTGTTTTGTTCGGTTGCAAGTAATCTATGTATTGACCGAAGCTTTCGGTGTCTGTGATTTCATTTGTCGAACACAGCGCACTGTGTGTTTCTTGGAGGGACGTCATTTCCGAATGAGTGTTCAAAGTTTGGTCGGAACACGTGTGCGGCATCGCTATTTCTGAAGCGGAACTATACTCAAGACTGCATTGTTGAGAAATAGTTCGCATCTCCGGTTGTTCGCTCGCGTGGCTCTGAAGGCATTCCTCGGAGACGCTACTTCGTTGATCGTTGAGAGATTTCGGCACATTCGCTTTCACGATCTGATGCTGCGGTACTTGTGTCTCCGGAACATTGGTATAGATGTTCATTATCTGCGATCTCCCATTTTTGGTATCATCGTTCTTGCTCCACGATTTGCGGTCTGAGGCGTAATTTTTGAAGTTATCCTTCGCATCGTCTTCCAACAAGTTTGGATTGTGTACATTCCGCGTTTCCTTGATACCGTTGTTGGATCTTTCCACGTGCAAATTCGTGTTATTAACTTTGGTTCCAGCGTTAATAATGTTCGCGACGCCATTGTAAACTTCTTTGGTTGGAAGCGGAAGCGAGATATGCGAGTCGTTGTCGCAGTCTCTTCTTAACGGTAGTTCTAAACAATTCCTCTTCATGTTCTGCCTTTGTTTCTTGAAGAATTTCTTAGCGACGTTCATTTGATTCGGATTATAGAACATTTCCGGACCAACATTCCCCGTTTCTGGATAAGTCATCATTGAGTTATTCGATCTGTATTGCTGTCTGTGAAGAACGACTAAATTTATATTTGGCGTTTTCCCATTTGTATTTTTGAGCACATCCTTTTGAAGAGTCTGTCCATTTAATTCAGCACCAGCTTTGTAAGTGGAACTGTTATTTGTTTTAGAATTAGTTCTATTCGAGCTCCTACTGTCGGATCTGTTATCGTTCGGAATCGGTTGCCCCGGCGCAGCAGCCGTCTGATTCGGTGGTAAATTCTGTTGATTTGCATCAAACACACTTCTATTCCTACAGCACTGTTTACTATTTTGTAGATAGCAATGCATCAAGGACCACTGTGCCCGGACATCGCTCCTGGCTATTCCATAGAAGAATAGTACAAATGTCCCCAAGACAGTCGCACAGACTGCATAAATAATACTGCATATATCTTCTTGATATGGCAAGTAAGCTGGCAAGGGTCTGTATACAGTAATAGCCCCGCAGGTCCAAACGGACATATAAAGGCACAGGACAATAACCTGAGCCCTTAACTGTATGATGGGTGTACGCTCAATATCATCGACTTCTGAATCAACAGCAGATTTTATACTACGTCTCTCTGCACCTTCTGTGCCTTGATTCGGTTCCCACATTTCCAGATCAACATTCTCTGTAGCTTGAGTACCTTCAGACAACTGTACGTTCATATTTCTTATCGTACATCTTATTAATAAAAACACAATCATTAAGAAGAGTAGCAAGATGCCTCCCGGTATGAACAAAGCACTTAATGCAGCTGCACTGCTTAAAAAACATTGAGAGTATCCGGCATAGTCCTTCAAGTTGACCGCTCCGGATATCCCACAGACGATCAAAGCGATGCCCCATCCAACGAGATACAACCCCAATATTGGTTTCTGGATGGGAACGTCTGGGGGTATATCGTCTTCTGGTGTCCGGACAGGATTGTGCGTCTTTGTCACCCATTTGTACATGTTGCTTGCGGACACACACATCCACAGCAAGCACGAAAGAGACAAATAGTGTATCAACAGCCCCAACTTCTGACAGAGCTTGACGTCTTCCGTCTGATATATTCCAAGCGTGTACATGAAACACAGCAATCCAATCGCTATCCACGTGTTGATGAGGGCATGTTTAGTTTTCTTCGCCATTTGGATGGCTGGGTAACACATGATATAAGTGAGGGTGGCACAGCTCATGCACCCGATAAGAATAAGGCTGCCTACGTATACTGCTGGATGAGATATTTTAAACCTGGCTCCATCGATAGGAGCTCCGTAGATACCAGTTTCCACATTCTGTAGGAGACCAACGTAAGCCAGTCTTGTGCACCTGACAATAATCATTTCGGAAACTACGTGAGACACTTTGCAATCTGAAACAAATCGAAAGATAATATTTATAAATACATTTTAATACTGAACCATCAACTACCAGTTAACTAAAGCTGGTGTGTCTGTAGTGAAATAAGGTATAGTGGGGTGAAGTGAGGTTGTAATGAAATGAAATAGCGCAAGTGGAATTGATGTTGGGGATGGGGGATTGAAGTAGAGGTGTAATGTGTTGAAGTGGGGGATGTTTACCGGAAGCGTTGTCAGTCCATCGTCGCGTGCGAGGGTCCCAGGTAGCTGCGCGGCCGTCCCCGCCGCCCTGCGCGCGCGCCCGCAGCGTCGCTATCACCGGCTCCAGCAGCTCCCCGCCCGAGCCCTCCGACGACTCCGCCCCCGCAGCACCACGCTCTATACCAATTTTTTTTTATACAAGAAAGTATTTTGCTGAAGTTTCGTGTATTATATTTTATTGAATATTTCTCTTCTGTAATAACAACAAAAAATAATAAGGTGCAAAGGAAGCTCCTTCAAAACCAGCAGTGCACTGCCCAGGTATTGTAAGTGTCCATAGGCGACGGTGACTGTTTTCCATCAGGTGTCCTGTCTGCCTTTTCATTAGGCTCAAATAAAAGCAATGAAACTTGCTGAGCTACCAAGTGGAACGTTACCCTCTCCATTAGTCTAATTACACAAACTTACTGAGCTGAAACCCAACAACAGGCGAAGTGATTTCCATATTCATGTCCTCTCTCTTAGTGCTTCTCCCGTAGCAGTCCTTGGAGCGGTGGCCCCTCGCCTGCCCGTCGTCCATGACGGGGAGCAGCGGGAACAGGGACGCGTCCTCGAAGAAGGAGACCACCAGGTCGTGAGGCTTGGCCTGCAGCAGGTCACCGGTCTCACTCGTGCTGTATAGAAGGGACGTTGGTATCTGAAAATGGAATATTATTTCGTTACACAGTATTCTTTTGTTTAACTGACATGATATGCAGTAACCAATAACGGCAGTAGATATAGAGGAAATCTTGTAAAACGCTTGCATTGTTTTGTGTCAAGCAAGTTTTTCATTCAAATATGTTTGGGTACTTATATTTTGGCAAAGTTGGAGAACGCTACAGTAGCATTTGTGTTATAAAGGCACGCCCACACTCGCGAGTATTAGAGATATTGTCATATTGGCATAAATGAGCAAGTGATTCTCCTATGCCCGAGTGATGTTAAGGGCTTAAAGGTACGTCCACACTAGCGGGCTTTGAGGGTGCTCTCTCACTGGCGCGTATGAGATACGGTTTTTACCAATGCTCGAGGACCAAATCTACACTATCGTTTAATAAAGATAAATCCATTTTTTTCTGTCATGTTCGAATAGCAGCTGTAGTGAACGAGGAATAGCCGACATGCCCGAGTAGTAGCTGCAATGGCCGAGTACCTGCACACTGGCGTGTATGAGCGCGTCCGACACGGTGAAGAGCGGCGCGACGGTGCGGTTGGTGGTGGAGCAGTGCAGGCGCGGCGCGCCGTCGCCGCCCCTCGCGCTGTGCCACACACACGTCACGCCGGCGAAGCCCTCGCGCGCCGGGAACCGCTCCACTGCCAAATTTACCTGTGGAGCCACATTTTTATTGACTTTTACAGACTATTATATATTATATATATTATACAGACATATATTATTATGTCTTATAGATCTTATGTTATATATTTTATCAGCATTAATCTGCGGTTTTAACACCAATATGTAAACTTAGACAATTTTGTTTATTAAAGTTGCAAAATGCAAGTACCTTATGGCCCTGCACAGTGTTGGCGGTATAGGCGGATATCTCCTCAGCAGCACGCAGTAGGTCGGTGGCGGTGCCGTACCGCGCCTCGGCGCTCGCCATCACCGACGACGAGATGTTCATGGCCGCGCTTATCACGTCTAGAAGAGAAGATCCTGGAAGAATCACCAATAACTAATAAATTTAAAGTATGAAATTACTCGCTGAAGTGCTTCAACAGACTATTTTCAATTTGACAATTTGCAAACGAGCGAGCAAATCATCTGATGTTATGTAACAGCGGCAGCCCATCCACATACAACCTCAAACAAGACAAAATTTCTTATTTGTGGTTGTACATAGACGTGTTACTGTACCTAAAGACTAAGATGGTTGTATCATTTCTAAGTGCAGCCTGTAATCGCACCTGTCTTGACTGACCTTGAATAAAATTAGTTGTTTCTGTAACCAAGAAGCTTTTGTCATGTATTTTTACAAGAAAAGAAAGGATAATTCAATACAAAATATACTTATGGTTTCTAAATAAAGTTAAAAACAGTTCACAGAACTGGAATTCTGGCTAACATCAAATTCAACGGTTGAGCATATCAACTACCTACTGTCTAAGACTCCATTTATATAGCTTTTATTTTTCGTGTTTTTCCTGATTTTCAAACAGTAAAAACTTCTCATGTATTATATTACTATACACCCTCATATTCTCATTATTATACACCCTTTTAAATGGATCTAACTTTTTCATTTTTAGACTGATTGAAATAAAAAAAATACAGAATGTTAAGCTTATTGCAATTCAATAGTAAAAACTCCACTGCAATTGGTGAACTTATTTTTGAGATTAGCGAGCAAAAAGTAACAGACAAAAGGATAAAATAACAGAAATTACTGTTTTAGTTCAATTGTGTTGATAAAGGTTCCTAATAAACACAGATCAGTTACAATTTTATTATTTGTATATATAATATAATAAAGTTTACCAAGATCTCTTTCTTCGGCAATATACTGCATGTAGTTTCTTACGGCTTGAGCTATGAACATGACGTCATCTGGGTCACTGATCTCTGCTAACGGGTAAGTTTTCTCCTGAATTAACATAGCCAGCCGCTCTGTAGCGTTCAGAGCTGAGTACTGAACCAAACTGACATTTAACAATGCGAACTGCTGAAGTAACTTCGTCACGTTACTGATGTAGGAACATTCCGTTGTATTCGCTGGGCCCCACGTCCCATTGTTCGCTGAATTATCGTTGGCATTGCAATGTCTGTAAGCCATGCCCTCCCCACTCCTACAAGGGACTGTTGCTGTGTGATTCAACAACAGTTGAGGCCAGGAGTATAGTCCCTTGTTATCAATAGTATGGCCAGTCATACAATATCGAGTCCGATTCGATAACACAACAACTTCTACAGAATGATTGCGCTTTATGTGATTCTGATCTCTGTACATACAAGTCCAATTCCCCATGTGATGGCTCGTAATGTTTGGGAAGTAAACCGAAGTCTCCGCAATGCCTTCCTCTTGCATATCAGTACTTGTGATATTTACATCGCATATTTCCAGCATTGGATGCACCCATCTCAGTTCGTAGTTTGCAATAACTGATGCAAATGGGGCGTTACAGGTCAACCTTAGCGTGTCTCCTTCGAAGACGACTTGGCCGTTCTCTGGCCTCACCATTAAGCTGTTAGATGGCAGGACACTACCACATGCCGGCAGGTCTAAGTAGATTTTCAACTTTCTTATTGTATTGTTTACCATGTTGTCTGGGAAAGCACATTTGGGGTTGCCAACAAGTTTCACACTTGTATTCCTGACCCAGTCACCCACCCAGAGTAATTCACAGTCACATATTAATGGGTTTTGGGTTATATCTCTAAAACAACAGAAAAAAAAAAACATTTTTAGTAACTCTCCTAGTTTCAGTGACATGCTTGGTTAGTGTGTTTCACTAACTGTTTTTTTATATTCTTATGGCACTCAACACAATCCTGTGCATCCATATATTTAAAACACTTCAAATTTTCCATACATTACATATAATAGACGAGCAAAAAATTACCATTTAGACCACCTTATGTTAAATGGCCACATCTATATGCAATCTAACACAGGAATTAAATCCAATTGAATATTGCATGGGCTTGGGCTACTATGTCTAAGGATTGCAATAGTAAATGTGTCAATTAGACCTGATCAACCGAAACACTAGAATTGCTTCCACTATTAGTATACTTACAATTGTTTCAAACCAACAAGATAGTCAAAGGTGCCAGTTGCCAACACAGATATGTGGTTTTGGGATAAAACTAATCTCTCCAGATTAATAAGGCCTTTAAACATTTCCTTGTATACATTGCTGATTTGATTGTGTGATAAGTCCAGTCTTTGTAATGCAGTCATATTGTAAAATGCATCAGATTCTATGAGGTTGATTTGGTTTCGGCTAAGGTCCCTGAAACGGAAAAGTAGAGAGTTAAACAGGAAACTGCATAAAAGAAACGTTCAAAACAATATTTAGAAAGACCTACAGTAAAAGTTAAGAACTAATTTGAGTACCCAAGAATTTATACTTTGAATACTCAAGCAAGTTATCTCATTTAAAATAGTTAAGCAGTCTTTATGTTTTATAGCGTTTCTATTACTCTGTTAAACCTTAAATTGATAATACTTACAATATCAAAGACTAAATACTTCCAAAATCATTTATTTACTTCTGTGTATCTAATATAAAATACTTTTCATTCAACAAATTCAGTCAATATATGATATTGCTATCAGGAAAGATACATCTTTACTTTTTTGCTCTTCTTTAAACAATAAATTAAAATTTAATCAACATAAATAAACTCAAATTTATAATGGGCTACATAATTTTTAAGTAATATAAGAGAAGTTAGTAGAGTATCACAAGATTCAATCAAACAATCATATTTCCAAATATTATAAAGCAAAGTCATCCTTCGCATTTGCCTCTTGTCTCATGTCTCATCTGTTCATGATACACTCAAAAAGTACTGGACAGATTTTCCCAGTTTTCAACAACAGGTAGAGTAACTAGGAAGGTTTTAATGCATTATAAGTTATTTTTTTGTAAATTGGATGAGAAATTAAAAAGTTAAATTCAATATAGTAATTCAGTTGTCGTTCAAAATAGATGTTTCTAATTGTTAGTTTTTGCAACTAGGTAATGACTATATGTATGAAAGAACAACAATGTAAGTAACTATAAACTCTATTATCTGGGAGAAGTTGAGCCAGGTCACTAGTGATATATAAAAGAACATTGTTCTATATTGTATTTGTTTTGTAGAGTTCAAGTGCTGCAGTAGCCATTAATATTTGTGTAAATTACTACTTCTATTAAAGTCTAAAATAATTTTAGATACAATGTTATAACAAACATCTCTTGGCACCACATTTTAATTATTATTCTTAAATACAGTCAACATATTTAGGTTACAAGCTAAATTTGTTTTGTATTTCAGACACAGTTTTATTACCTAAGTCATAGATACATTTAAACATAGAACAATAGTCAAAATATTATGGTTCTAAACAATGATATTATCAAGTTATTTTTATCAAATGTACAAGATACAATAACACTTACAATTTTTGGAGATTTGGCAGATGTAGTTCCCTTGATAGTGTTGAGATAGCATTTCCAGATAAATTCCTGAAACATTTTGTATACTTATTGCATATCTTTCATAAAATAAATAACATAATAAATATGATTGTAAAAAAATGAAACTTAGTGACTACAATTTAAGTAGTTTAAAAATATTGCAACTACATACCTACATTAATAATAAATTAGACAATATAACAGTATCTTGATAAATAAAAATAAATAAATGAAAAATAAAACCAATAAAAAATATTGTAAAAAAATCACTTACAAACTAACAACAACAGTCCAAAGCTTGCTAAGGTCGATTTCCTTGAGCTCCGTGATCTGAGCCGGAGTGCCGCCACACTTAAGCCTCAGAAGCTCGTCAGGCAAGGGATCCACCACGTCTCCGGACTTGTTACTTCTACACACACACAGCGACGGGCAATAACCCACAGACCCTTCCACCAGTAACACTATTATCACGAACAAGAACTTCATCTTAACTAATTCCCTCAAAACGGAGATTGGAGCACGGAAAATATGGCACAAAGCCAAACCCAAATGAAATCTTCACATCTTCAAAGATTCCTCAACCCATTAATGCCACAACTCAAAGATCACTAAAACCGAGCCCACAATTAACTGTCAGTAATAAATGAACTATATGAGAGACATTTCTATGTTGGCACCGTTTTAATTTTGCAAAAATAGAAATATAAACAACCCTGGAACCATACACAAGCACTCGCCCGACATTTGTAAAAAATGACTGACTGAATGAATGAAAATAATGTAAATGATCGAATGACAGTTGAGTAATATTAGTGATGTTAGTGAAAAATATCTGGCTTTATAAATTGAAAGCGGTAAGCGTGGTACAATTAGAAAACACAAATTAAACTCTATGGACGACAGTGACGTCAAATTGTCAAATCGACATTCAAAAATTCAAAAGAAGTACAGCCGTTGCTGTTTGTTTTTATCGTGTTTTCCATATTATAAGTGATTTTAAATGTTAGCATTCTATTTTATTTTATTTCAATATGTTTGAACAACGTTTTTCCGATAATGATGTGTCGAGGCGTGACATCCCTTCTTTTATTGAGCCCAGGCCCCCTTTGATATCGAATCCTTTTATGAGACCTAAACCACAAAAAGGTACAAACTTACTGGAGTTATTTGAAGAGGATTCCGAGTGCGAGGAGCCCGAGTTGGTGCAGGTGTACTTAAGATTGAAACCATGTAACATTCCCAGCAATTTGTATGAAGTGAGGTCGGACCGTTGCCTCATAACTTCGTTAGATACCACGACTGCCGGCCACGGGAGGAGAACTCAACATAATGTGTCCAAGATGTACACTTTCTCCCAAATCTTTGGGCCTGAAGCGACTCAGAAAGTAAGTTATTATTGATGACTTTATTATTGTTTTATAATATGGCTTGAAGCGTGTCGTAAGGGAAAAACATAGGCATTTCAATATAGTATTCCAGAGAAGAACAAAAGTTGATTTGACATATCTAAAATCAGTAGTGACATGCCGATAAATGGCATGCTAATTCTAATACTATACAATTTTAAAATAAAATAATAACAATACATTTTCAATATAATTAATTGATCGGAAGTGGTTAAATTATATTTGAGTTGGTGATATGCATATTTATTACCAAATAAAATTATATATACAGTATATATATATTTTTTGTCAATTTGTATTAGATACATATAGTAATTTTATATTTACTACTACTAAATGGATAAGTTATTATTTTGCAATAATTACAATTATGTCCAATTACACACATAAACCAACTTTAACATTAAAATATTACAAGGAAGTTTTATATTGATTTTAAAATATTATATACTTTTTGTTATAGGAAATATTTGAAAGTGTAGTAAAAGACAATCTGAGAAAACTGCCTGATGGTCACAACTTTACACTTCTGACATATGGAGCTTCAGGTTCGGGAAAGACATATACACTAATGGGGACTGTTGCATCACCGGGGCTGGTTCCCCGATCTTTGGAGTATGTGTTCCGGGTAGTGGAAGCCGCTCAGCAACCTCTGTACAAGCCTTCGGAGGGTGGTGCTGACAAGCTCAACCATGCTGAACAGGATTATGAATTACAGGTGAATATATCGTAATTTAGTTTATCTAGAGGTAGAAAGTAAGACCGTTTAGTTTCTTTAGTGTGATAACTATTCAAATTCAAATATTTTGTTTCATTTTAAGGTATTTACATACAGATAATGAATGTCTAAGGTACAATGTAAAATCAGTACATCAGCTTTAAGAGCCCTGTTGACTAAGGTTGACTGGGAGAATAAACAGACGGAACAAAACTCTCAGCACTCTTTTAAAGCAGTCTACCTTATCTTATCTTTTAAATCCATTGTTTTAGTCAGTTTCAAATCTATTGTAATAATCTATCCAAGATTTTATAGACAGACATGTACATAATGAGGGATGCTTACACCTATTTGTATTTGTGCTTGAGGAGAATAGTAGGAATTATTAGAGCCTCAAAACCACCCGGATGGGGTTGCATGGTGACATTAAACATTTAATGTCCACTGTGGTATGTACTAAAATATAGTGATATAACGGGAGAGCATCAAAGGCCTACAATATACACAGCATGTCTGTACCTTGGACTTATTATAATTAACTGTATAATCACAACTGTCGGCTGGAAATAAAGTTTTATTCGAGGCTAAAAATCAATTATGGTTACTTTATGTTCGAACCATATGGACTGTATCTTGCAAACTTCCAATTTATTGACTTGTGTTGCAGTGGGTTAAGAGATTACGTCACGTGTCGGCGCCATTGCGAGATAAATACCGTCGTATGAGTGCTCAGCTCTGTGGAGATATGACGGCTAGCACTCTAGACCTATCCAATAGGACTAGATATTATGTTTGGGTGAGTTTAACATTATTTTATTATGGAATTGAAGTACTAAGGAAGCATGCAGATTTTTATTGCTCCTGATGACTTAGATCAAGGATGAGCAATACGCGGCCCGCGGGACGCTTGCAGCCCGTTAAACATGTTTATACGGCAGAAATGCTTCTGAAATTGAATTTATTTTATATATAGATTTATAGACTTTCCCCATTTAAATTTATTATAATAAAAAAGTACATACTAAACCGAAATATTTTTTGTAACGAGTTACTTGTCGACAACTTGTTTAATTGTGGCGGTCAAATGTTGGATCGGGTCAGCGTTGTGGGAGGCGGAATTAAGCTTGGAGCTTATTTCTCTAGATTCAAGATGCGCCGACGATTCACTGAAATTTTGTATTTTCTAGCATCTATGTTACATCTACGAATACACAGACGTAGTGTACGCCCCCAGTCTTGTAGCGCCGACGTAAACACAGCAT
>DWON01004649.1:0-15969 GCA_018251015.1 Phocides pigmalion okeechobee | reverse complement strand
AAGGGATTACCGGATAAGATTTAAAAATTGCCTTGACGGAAATAATTTTAAGTACCATCCATATGTATCAGTCGAAGCTGTAATTATCCCAAATAAATAAAATAAGCAATGGTCTCAAAGTGCACCTGTGCGGCTTGACGCTGCAGGGCGTGAAGGTGTACCGCGCCAGCAGGTCCACGCACGTCTCCGTCAGCTCCACGTGGAAGGCGGCGGGCGCGCCGGCCGCCGCCCCGCGCCCCGCGCCGCCGCCCGCCAGCGGCGCGCGCGACACCGCCTTGGAGCCCTGCACACACCGAGCGAGTTGGCCCAAGTACACGCTAGTGTAAAATAATGATCTTGTTTTTTGATCTTGTTTACGTTTCTGCTAAACTTTCAAAGAAATAAGGTCGAAGTATAATTTCACGTTAAAACAATAAGAAAAAACTAAAAGTCAGCAAAAAATGATAGATGATTTTTCTACTGTATAAATAAAAGTAATATTAATTGTACGCATAAGATATCTTTTCAAACTAACTTCACTGTTACGCAAGGGATTATACGCAAACCAACTACGAATTTATTTTTCTACTAAAGAAAATAACAACTTAACGTGTTCAGAAGATTTCATTTAAATTATAAAATCCAATACTTTATTAATGCTTCTTCAAAATAATTATTTCATTAATCCCTGAGAACACTATTACTTTCTATTTTATTACATTCCCAAGAATATATATATAATAATAGAATATATAAGAATATATAGAATATGGATATTAACTACTCGTTTAAACAATAACATATGTACAAACCAGACTAGAACTGCGTTGTCTGTTGGATGAATCTTCGTTGGCCGACGTCTGCGGGATGTTGTTGGTCTTGTAGTGCATCTGCTCCTCGAACGGCATTATTATGTAGTTGTGCAGGCCCTGTAAATCAAAATAATTAGCTTAAAGTTAGTATTAAATATATAAAATAATAAATAATATTATTATTTATTTTAATATTAATTTTCCATATCCACAAAAAGTAAATTACACAAAATATATGATTCCAACATAAAATCTTAAAATTTCGACATAGATCACTATTATTTTAGGGGGGGGAGGGGTATCTCCCAAAAGTTTTTACACCTTGGTTGGTGTAAATTTTAGCCATGTATAAACTGACTACTGTCCAAGGTTCACGCGATATCGGCAATTAGAATAGCTGCAGTGGGCAGACTCACGTGTATGATGAAGCGCACGAAGTTGCGGCGGTAGGAGAGGCGGCACTTGAGGAACCAGGCGGCGATGACGTGGTGCGCCAGCGACACCACGTAGTGGTTGTAGCGCGACGGGTTGGTGTAGGGCAGCAGGATGGCGAACACCGACATGTACTGGTCCTCCACGAACGACGCGAACACGCGCGGCAGCCGCGTCAGCGCTGCCGTACGTTCAAAACGGCACTTTAATATATAACCCCGATGAACTATAGTTCGACCGGGGACGTACCACCGCCGCCCTCTTAATACACCGTAAAACATTATTAGTGTTTCGGTTGGAGAGGTGTGGTCGCCGGCTACACTTTACAGCGAGGTGAACATCTTAGTCCTCAGGAATAGCAACACATCTACGTTCGAGCTCAAATGGGATTTCGGTCGTGTTTGTGGTTGTACGTGGATGTCTATGGGCCGCGACTACTTAACATCAGGTGGTTTGCATGGTCGTTTGCTACTCTTCTCACATAAAAAAGTATTAAAGTATTCCATTAAGTAAATTTTAAGAGGGTCCAGTTTATTTTATGGATATTTTATCTTAAGGGTAATTTTTATGCCAATATATGTACATAATAAATATATTTTTAAGTGTGTTAAGATTATCACTCACTGGAAAGGAATTCGAGCATAGGGCTGGCGATGGCCTTGGTGTCAGAGATCTTGGACAGGTCGAGCAGCACCTCCGGCAGCATCTTCACCATGGTCTCGCGCGTCTCCAGCGTGAACATCGTCAGCGCGTTGATATACGGCTGCGGCGTCCTCAGCACTGGAATGTATGTCGTATATTTTCGCTATTCGAGTTTCTAATGGCTCAGGTGGCTTGATGTCCAATATGATATACCAATTGCTCGATAAAATATCACCTTTAATGCCAACTGACGACAATCTATTTTAAAAAATGGCAAGTAGCAGTAATCGTTTGATGACACTGCAACGCTTGAAATTTGTCACTTGGATGAGTTTGAACGGTAGTTCCAAAGTGAATATTGGCGGTACTCGGTTGTAGATCAAATATACCCATTCCGTATTTGAGCAGGCAGCGCACGATGCGCTGCTGCGTCTGCGGCTCCAGCGAGGCGTGGTAGGGCGCCAGCGCCGCCAGCGCCGGCAGCGCCGCCGCGTGGAACTCCGACACCGGCAGCTTGCCGCCCGCGCCGCTGCCGCCCGCGCCGCGCTCCGACACCTGCGCGCCCGATATCTTATGTTCGTGGAACACATAAGATTTGAAAATTTTTGTTAAACGGAAAATGTAAAAAATTAATAAATTATAAGAAATAATAATGTTTAAAAAAAAAAAAATTGGTCAACGCACGGTTGTATTCTTGGAAATGTGGAATGGGTGATATGTAGAGAAAAAAAGGAAGAAATAAAACTACAAGGATTAGAACAAAAATAAAATGAATGAAATTCCGTATAACTTGATAAAAATTGGAGGAATATCAATTGAAAAATCATTGCAAGATATCGAGTTTATATAGTCGTTAGTTCATTGAATTATGTTGGAATATTTGCAAGTTTAGTGGGAACGAAGCGTGGCGGTGCAAGCTCACCATGGCGCAGAGCGTGGAGGCCAGCAGGTCGATGTCGGCGGCGCGGCGGCCCAGCGCCGAGCGCCGCGCGCGGTTCAGCTGCCGCAGCGCCGCGTTCGCCGCGCCGCTGTGCGCCGACCACAATCCCAGGCAGTACTGGTACCCTGGTAATCAACGTTGAACCATCATGTTAATACCGGCTTCTCCAACTGAACTCCTCAACTTTTAATCCCATCCCGACTAGAGAAGGATAGAGGTAAACCTTCCTAACTTAACTCTACTCACTAGGTAACTCTACTGACGCCCGACGCGGTTTTTTGTCGATTTTCAAAGAAATTTCGTTTGGCTGTATAAGATAACGACAAACTTAAAACTCTACTTTCCATGTGCTCCAATATAAATAGGACGTGATTCAGATTATTCGGATGTCAAAAATTCCTTCTTAGCGCGAGTTTATTCACAAAAGCGTAAATACCACCTAAATTGCAATACGACTTCAGATAGGCCTTTTGAAATTGGATGTGAAGATCCATAGACTGCAGCGACCATGTAACATCAGGTGCTGTGCGCATTGGTTACTTTTGATCATAAAAATCTATTTTATTCAGACATCTGTTTAATCGGTACAACTATATGTGTTGGTCCCGACCTGGATCATCGTGATCGTCCAAGGCTGCCTTCGCGGCTTCCAAAGCTTGTTCTACCTCTGAGAGTTTCCCTCGCCGCCACTGCACCTCCACGAGCTGAGCCAGTGCTTCCCAACTGGTCGGCTTTACTGACAATATCTGGCTTAAATGGCGCTGGGCGGTTTCTAAATCGACCTGTGTATACAATTTTTTGACTTTAAAGCTGTGGTTCAAATATGCGCACTGTATTTTTTTAAGGAAAAAAGCGATCCTAACGTCGTACGTAACAAATCACGTACGTCGGACCCGATCGGGAATTAGATGAGAGACCGCTGGTAGCCACTTCAAGCTTCCTCTAGTCTTGAAGAAAGGCATGTAAGGATATTTTAAGCAAATTAATTTATAACTGGCAAGTAATAGAAACTATTCATAAAAGCGAATACTATACATTTTTGGATAAATATTACCTTCCGAAATGCAAGATCCGCCATCATTACTGCAGCTGACTCGTTATTAGGATCTGTGTTTAAAAGAACGGCACAGGTCTGCTCACACTTTTCAGGATTATTCATCTGTGAAATAGAAGATATATTAACATTTTAATTATCTTTCATACAAAACATTAAATAATTTGCGTTTACTTATAATTATGGTCAAAAGATAAACTATATAACTATAATAGATATGCATACATAAAGTGTACAGATTGAGAATGTATAAAATTACATATAATAAGTAAATCCACTTGAGACAATACAACGGTATTGTATTTGAACAGAAATATTGAAAGGGATACTGCAAAAGAAAGTTTGTATCAAAAATTTTACAAATCTTGTATTGCCATAAATTGACTCGGAGAAAACACATATCGTGTTTTCTCCGAGTCAATTTATGGCAATACAAGATTTTTAAAGGTGGGAGAATTATAGCTCGAACGGGGAAGTACCACCGCCACCCTTATAATCCGCCGTAAAGCATTACTTGTTTCGATTGAAGAGCTCGTTTGCTACTCTTCTTACATAAAAAAATAGAGTATACCTGTGCAAATAATTTAGCCAAAGCCAACAGGATTTCAGGATCGCGGGGAGAATGTATTAGCGCTTCAGAATACAAGTTAGCTGCAGCGGACGGCTCTTTGAAAGACTTTGCCTTCGCTAATAAACTGAGAATCATCGACAGTTGCCGCTTCTCTTCTTGCAAATCTCTTCTAGAATCAATTTCTATTCTTTTCACTATAGCCGTCTGTAAATCCTTGGCTTCAGAGAGAATTAAATGCGTATTCCCTGCAGATGGATTCTTCAACTCTCGAGCCCTCGCTTGTGTTAAAAGAAGTCTGATTCTACGCTTCATAGTCTGTATATCTTTCTCTCTATTGTACACTTGATTTAAATCCATTGAAATGGTTGAATCTATTTTGTCATACATTTTAAGCTGTAAACAAATATAATATCTGTGAGTTAGTAAATGTTACTTGATGTATAAGTAAAATATTCTTTGGGCTTATTTAGAAAATTCCTCCAAACCAGATTAATGTAAACCCTGTTAGCTGTTTAGTTCATAAAAGGCTCTAGTTTGACGTAAATTCATGAGAAACCCACATATGTATCTGCCCAGCTGCATACCATAAACAATTGCGTAATCAATGAAATTTAAAGGTGTTTAATAGTGGTAAATAGGTGGAAACTACTGACCTAAACCTTTGGCGGCATAATCGACACATTTTTTTTGTATAGTAGCTCTGTAAGCTGCATCGATGTCGATTAACAGATGAATAAAATTTAAATTTTAAAAAGTTGTTCCAAATAATTCTTCAAAAACATCAAAGCAACTGTGAATAACTTATAGTAGGGTTCATGTTCTACTCATGGACGATAATGCTGCCTAAACATTAAGGGGACTGTATTCTTACACGTCAGGACAAACAATGCATCTATCATCTCTATCACGGAACCCCTCTCCATAGAGGTTCAAGTTCATTTACTATCAGGTTGACTGAATGCGTGTTAGCTACATAGAATCCTTTAAAAATGCTTGTTTGTAATTATTGCATTAAAAAAAAACATCAAAGAGACTTTTACAAACACATACACACATTGGTCTATAAGTTATTAACAATACCATTTGTAAAGATTAACACTGACTGCGGCGGGCATATTAGATAGAGTCAGGATAGCGGGAGACAGCCCTAACTGGATCTCTTTTCTCTAGACTGAAGATATGCCGACAATTCCATACAATTATTAAGTAAAACATTTATGAATGCATAGACGACGACGTAAACACAGCACTTTTGTTCCCATAATACATACAAATTTGTCGGTACAACTCAGGTGTGTAGAAGCCAAGCGCGTCACGCCCAGTATTACAAAGCAGTGTTGTAGCCGCAGGAAAAGTGGTAAATCATACCTTTATAAGAAGTTCCAAATATTCAAATTTCAATTCATCATCATTCAGTTCCTTCAAAGCATTTTCATAGTGTAGTGTTGCCTTTTCAAACTCATGCATCTTGACTAAAGCTACTCCAAGCTTCTTCACTAGAGTCACATCTTTCGGATTTCCTTTTAACGCCATCTCGTACGATTCGGCTGCTTGAACTGGTTCTAATATAAAATAAAAAAATATATAGATATATATATAACTAGGAATATTTCGATATAATCTTGAAGTCATATTTGTTATGGGGCCTTGTAACAAACTAGAATGTGGTGCAGATGCAGGCTACACTTGGAAGCGAGGCGACCATCTTAGTCCTCAGGAGTAAAAACGCATCTATGTTCGAGCTCAGATAGGATTTAGGTTGTTTTCATGGTTGTAATTGGATATTTATGGGCTGCGACTACTTAACAACAGCTGGTTTGCATGCTTGTTAGCTGCTCTTCTCAGATAAAACAAATTGTACTATCATGATGCAATGAAAACTGAAGGCGCCAATGTAATATATAAAGTTAGTTGTATAAAATTGTCACAAAGATGCCATCTTATATATTTGAAGTGTTTCTAACAAGAAGTAATTCTTGCGGTTCTTTTCAGAATTGTAGACACTAGCTTAGTTAAATATGTTCAACAACCATCCTGGTCATCAACACAACTGTCACCCAATTCAGATCCCTATTTTCTTATTAGATTCACAAATCAAAAGTTTTGATTAGAACTTAAAACTGTTGAAAATTAATAATTATTAATTGTTTGATTCTATATGGAGCTGGTTACAGATGACCATGGACACTTCTTACATATCCATCAGATGAACTTTATACATGTTTACTTTAAAATAACAAAAGTGTACATTTTAACTCAAGTACAGGCATTACATATTTTTTAAGCAATGATCATATGATCTTATTAGAGGTAAAAAAATATACATATAGGTATATACTTCTATGCTGAGCCTTGACGTTTCTTAAAGCATGATCTCCATATTTTATAAAAAACATTTGAACATTTATATAAACAGAAAAAACAGGAGTACAAAATCCAAATATGATAACATCAACACTAAACTTACCATGAATAGACATATAAGCATCACCCATCATAGTGTGAGCATCAGCCATTGGATGATTGCTCACTATCTCCTTAAAACAAGTAGTAAACATTGCTCTGTCGTCCTTTTCTTTTAAATAAATGTGGGCCAATTTGCTGTGGGCTTGGAAGTAGTATGGTTGACCTGGTTTGACCTCATTCAAAATATCAATAGTACTGTCAACATCACCCTTTCTCAATGCAATTTCCGCGCGAGCGATGGTCAAACGACTTTCTTCTGACGTATAAGAAAATTCTTGTATAGCTTCCTGTGAAAAAGATAAGATTGCAAACTAAACTAAACTAAAGTTGTTAAACATGTTTGTTATTCATGTAGAACTGAGATGTCACTCTTTAAAATAAACTGACATGGAATGTTTCCACTAGAACTTACAGGGTATCAATATCCCTCGTTACTGACTTCAGGAAGTTATCCTATAATACAGACATTCAATGCATCAAATAGGAATTATTACTACAGAAAAAAATATTATTTTTTGTAAGGCAGATTGACAGGGAAAATGGCCCTGTGACATAAACATCTACCTGAAGTTACACAAATATGCACTGATACTTCAATGGACTAAAACAACACCAGTTCCAAAAGTGAAACTATCTACCAGATATGGCAATGATGTTGTTAACAATAAAATAATTTATCAATAAGAAAAATGTTAGGTTACCTGCATTGTTTTTCCTGCCTCTCCATGTTGCCCTAAAATAGTCTGCAATTCTATAATCTGCAGATATAATGTTGCCTTGTCAATTATATTAAGCTCCGGCTCTTGCATTCGGTTCATGCTTGTCATTCCTTTGTTTGTTATTTGAAGAGCCGTGTTAAAACTTGAAAGGGCATCCTGGTGTTGCTCTAAATTTTTCAATATCACACCATTTATAAAATGGTACATGGCACTGTCCCTCACTTTAAAATTATAACTCAAACACATTTCCAAGCACTGTGTTGCTTTAGAAAATGCTTGTTGTTGAATATAAATTTGGGCTAAGAGTACTTGGTAGCCTGCATGAGTATTGTCCAAATCACCAATTTGCTGTGCTAATTTCTGTGCCTCATTTGAAAAACCAAACAAAAACTTCAGCTTAGCCAACTCAAACAGAGCTGTCATTAAGCCAGGACAAGCATTGACGATGGAACTTAACAATTTTAAGCAGCTGGTCACTGAAGCATCAATTCCTTCTTGAGAGTACAACAGGTAACCTACTATTACAAATGGTTTCTTGGGCAAATGTTTTTTGTACTCCTTATAGACTTCCAAGAGAAAATCAGGATCCAGATCTTTGATATAAGCCAAACTGAGTGGGTTTGCATCAGCAATAGCTATTTGGTATTTGTATGCCTCATTGAGGAATGTCATTGCAGCAGAATTTTTAGAATTCAATTGGGCTGATATAAAATATAATATGGGAAATTTAACTGATCCTTGCATTTCAAATAATAATTCAACTTGCTGAGCTATTTGATCAGAGGGACCATGTTCAAACATTTGACAAAGGGTAAGTCCACAAAGAGCTGTTATAGAGTTGCTATCAATTTTACTTGCAGCTTTGAAGAAACTTAATGAATCCCTATGTTTTCCTTGCAACAAACATTGGTATCCAACTTCACTTAAATATGCCACATTGCTTGGATACATTTCTGATGCATACTGTGCAAATCTATATACTTGTGACAAAACTGCACTGGATCTCCCACACACCTTGGAAAAGATCTGAGCTGTATTATAGAATTGGTAACCATTGTGCATTTCTTCAATTTCAAGAACCATAAAAAATCTATTCAATTGATCAACTGCTTCAATGTAATCCGAATTTTTGCACAGTGCAATAAAAATCTTTATTTTTAAAGCTTCAATGTTATCAGGGTCAATTGAAAATATCCTTTCAATTGTATCAAGGACCGCATCCCACTTGGCAACAGCAAATTCATTTCTAAGCTTCTCTATGAGTGGAACAACTTGTCCAGGACTGCTTACAATAAGTCTATCAAGCATTAGATTGGATGCTTCAAAATCTCTAGAAAAATATTTGAACTTTGCAAGGCCTAGTTGTGCTTGTATATTTCTATCACTTTTATTTAGAGCCATTTCCAAACAATCCAAGATTGATGTTTGCATTTCACCTTTCATAATGTACATATCGTTCACACCTTTTAGAATAATTGCATCCAAATTATTTGGGTCTTTTCTTAGTGACTTAGTGATGTATTCTGAAGCTTTTTCATATTTGTCTGCTAGCGATAGAAAAAGACCCGCATAGTAAAAAGATATTGCACTAGCTTGCTTTCTTTCTTCCTTTAATTTAGACTCCAAAGTATACAAATTGTCTCTCTCTAGTGTGTTGTTGAGTTTATAGCTATAAAGAAGAATCATGATGACCGCTAACTGCAGGTCTTTATCTGACTGGAGTGGCGTTAACTCCCTAATGCCCTTCTGAAGCTGTCCTTGCAGTGTGTTAGCCAGTCCACAATAAAATTGAAATTCATTGTTGTCTACAAATTGTATAGAAGCTGTCTCTGCAATCTTTTTAGCTTTACCATAATATTTTTCCCTTAAATAATAATGTATATTACATCTATGCCACATATCCATTGTTATATGTGATGAACTATTCTATTCTAGCTGAAGATTGACTTTAAGGTCTTTATACATGTCTTTATTATCTTGATAGTATTTAGCCAAAAAATGACACTGGCAAGTCACTTCCAGCTTCTTTTCCAGTGCGTAAGTAAATGCATGCTGTTGAAATATACAGTACTTTGTTAATAGTATTTGTTAGACAGTATTTTATTGTTATAAACATTAAAGTTAGATTTAAATAAAATAACAATTTTAAATTAAATGTCTCAAAAATAGTGAAACAGTTAAAATATATATAACATATGTATATAATGTGTAACCTCATGTCTGTCTTGGGTACCAAACTTTCGCCACAACATATGGGTTCTGTAACATACTCCACCACACTGGTCCAATAAGAGCTTGTGAACTGCACTCTATTTTAAATAATAATAAAATAAGGTAATAGACATGAATTTGAGAGGTATTTGTGCAAAAAAATCTATAGTACTAACTAAAAATTATTTGCATATATTTATTTTTATTATTTTTATTTGCGTACCTACCTGTGCTAAAATCTTTCCAATACCTTTGCCTTGATATTCTTTAGGAACCTCCGTTGTAATAAATGTTATATGCTTTCCATTCTTTTCATAAGTAATGACCGCATCTAGAATACACACATTTCGATTTAATCGCAGGTCGAAGAAGAGTAAAAACCTTAATAAAAAAGTTCTTACCGGATTTCAAACACGCAACAAACTGTTGCTTAGCGACATCGTTGACAACTTTCAACACAGCATAAGTTCTAGAGCCAGTTATCATTCCAGACATTAGATAAATATATTTTTTAGATTGATACGAAACGAATTTTAAATAAAAAAAAATAATTGCGTATTATAATAATATTTATAATTGACTTGGGTTAATCGAATGACTTTGACAGTGACGTCTTGTTATTTTTTAATGCATCTTTAATAAATACACGATTAAGATCCCTTCTGCCAAATATAGTCAGAATCAGCGCAATTGAAATACGACAATATAGTAAATGTTACATTGAATACCTACCTTATTATAATAAAAATCTAACCTAAACTAGGAAGTCCATGCCGATGCAGCATGGTGCCGATGCAACAGTGTTGGTGAAGTTCTATTTAAGGATGGACACGGATGCGTTTTTACACTTGAGGACTAAGATGGTCGCCTCCAATAATGTGTATCCGGCAACCACACCTCCCCAACCGAATCACAATACATGAAGAACTTGTTGTTTACGGCGGGTTATGAGGGTGGCGGTGGTACCGCCCCGGACGATCTCTAATGACTCTACCACCTTTCAACCTGTTTTGTTACCTACCTTAATAAATATTTTTTAACAACCTTTAAAGGTGACCTTTAAAGTGATACCTTTAAAGTGGTACAGTTTGAGCTGGAATAATATTTATTGACAATTTAAGTTCTACGTCATACTTTAGTAAAAAATAAAATCTATGTTCTCCGCTTATATGAATTCTGAATCGGCTGAACGGAAGAAATAATATTAAGTTTAGTTATTACGTTACAGTTCACAGTAAATCAACTCTAGCTTATAATAACATTTAAACTACACTCACGGACGCAAAAGTCGTGACTTGACTTTTTTATTTAAAGCAGTAAAGTTTTCCACCAATTTTTTTATTGAGGAATAACATAGATAATAGTTATACTAGATAACAGTAATCTGTTCTTACCGTAGAAAAATATACCTGCAATCGAAATAAAAAAATATGTTTCTTTACACTTTAATATTATCTAAAGGCAGTAGATTTCTTTAACGTTCATTCGGGATGGCACAACCTGCACGTCTACTTATGGCTTACAACAGCAATGTAAGGCTTTTAGGTTCCGGTTTGAATGGTTTCAGGAGTTTTATCGAGATGAGCTTAACCAAAAAATAATAGGAAACTGTTCTATAATGGTTAATGGTTATTTCCTCAGATAACATACCAACATGTAATAACATAAAATTTTCAGAGGAGCCTGAGAACTGGCTACTTTGTCCGAGGAAGATAGCAGGCGCACAAGTTGCTTATTTCTCCGATAAGCCAACTACTTAATATATATATCCATAACTTCCCGACTTTATTCAATATCACTCATTTGCAAAGTTGAATATTAAAGATATTGTATACAATATTTTTTCGACTCGCTTTATAGATTATAATACAAATGCAGCCAATAGCTATTCAAAATTTATTTCAATAGTTAATTAACGTGATTAAAAGATTTTTTTTGTGAGAAGAGTAGCAAACGAGCATGCAAACCACCTAACGTTAAGTAAGCAGCCCATAGATATCCACGCACAATCACAAATACGACCCAAATCCTATCTGAGCTCGAACGTAGATGCGTTGCTACTCCTGTGGACTAAGATGGTTGCATCGCTTCAAAGTGTAGCCGGCAACTGCACTTCTCCAACCGAAACACGAGGAACGCATTATGAGGGCGGCGGTGGTACCTCGTCGGTCGAACTATAATTCTCCCACCTTCACATTCATGTTTACGTTTTAGTTGACAGTTAAATCTTGGAGGTAATCGCGAAATTAATTGTATTATGTTAATAAACAAAATTTATGCAAATGGATTCAATTCTCAAACACGGGAACGAAACTGAAAAACCCCGGAATACAGCAAACAGTTATAAAACATTATGAATGAACATGTGTTTAATTAGATAGCGTAAAAAACGCCGGTCAAGCCTACGCCAACACATGGCACTTCACTTACGCGGTCCCAATGTCCCCAAGCAGACCCCACGCCCCACGGGCCAGGGCCACAGTCGCACATCGAGCGCAGTGCGCGCTGCGCGTGCGCATAACTTCCCAAAACATCGGTTCCGTGCGCGCTTGACCGCCAAACTCGATCACATGTGAAAAGTGAAGGTCGTGTTTATTAATATTGACACCTGCCGTTATTTATACGTAATTGACGACATCTGTGTTTAGTGCTGAATTACGCATGTCCTTAGGAAACCGGAAAAAAGATGACCACATGACGCTACCTATTGTTTTGGCTCTTCATTATCTTGCTAAATAGTAATTAAATTTACAGTGAAGTACACAAATATAATAGTTAATAATTTTATTGAATTTATTGTTATGTATTGTCTATTAGCTTCTTAACTCATCGGTAAATCATTACCCTAAGATATTTTAGTATAACTAAACTTTAATGAAGTGGAAAGTAGAACAAAAAGCAACACCAAGATTACATTTATATTCAAAATTATTCACAACTATATTCTAATGAATAATTGATTTTTTCTTAAACTTAAGTTATTAGATATACGATTATTGCACGACGTAATGCAAAAGCAAGCATTAGTTAATTACAAATTACAAAACTTGATTTCCTTGTTACGTTACATTACATTAACTTTTTCTTAATCTGTTTATAATAAAAACACTTGGTATTTAACGGATGAATATTCAAATATTTAAACCGTTTTAACCGCTTCCTAAACTTGCGTTCCGTATAATAAAATTAATAACAAACATACTCCAATTTGCAGCTGTTTGCTAGACATCAGCCATGTGATATTTTATGTGATTAAAACAGATGTGACATTGTTAACTATTTGGTGTCCGTGGGAGCGAGCTTATGGGGCAATGTGTGTCCCGGGATCATCCGGGCTCTTACGCCTTCTCACGTCATTATGATGCGGAGAGCCTCGCCAGTAGTCATGGCGGGTCTGCGAGAAAAGTGAGTAATACATTTTTATAATATGACGTAAGTATAAACACCAAAAATAATTTTACTTAACTTAAGTTGAAATGTATCAGATGAACCATCTCATATCCAATATTCTGTAACACTCTGCATAGATATTTAGAAGTAAGGATCATTTATTCCTTATTATAAGAAGAAAGGAAGATAACACTTTAATTTTATGTAAATTTCAATTGAAAAATTCTATTCAATTTGGTATATTGCCAAATTAACATGAAGCAAGCTTAAGACAAGTTCTTTTTAAGACATGTTAGTGGGACTCATCTAAAATAACCGTTGAAATGTGAGCAACTAGCCTTAATTTAATGCCGCGAGATTTTATTAAACTTTCATTGTTAGCAAGTACTTACACAACACCTCTTCTACAAAGTTAGCCTTCCAATTAAAAGTTTAAAACTAACACATTTCCTCTTAACTTGTCAAGCTGAAGTTGTTAAAAAGCTGATCTTGCAGCCTGGATCCTGACGATACGTGGCCACTCTTCGATTGTACCTATACATTTACTTATTTATGTATCTCTTTATTTGGGAAACAAACTATACAATGTTACATTTACAAATATAAGTGTATAATATAAGTACAAAAAAGAGGACGTATTTCAGTGAAGTTTCCACTAATAACTATTCCATAATAGTGATTGTTAAGTATCATGGAGCAAAATAAATGAATTCGGTCTGAAAAAAAGTAGCATAACATTAAAATTAAGACGGTAAAAAGCATAAATAAATAAAATCGATTAATGTACGAAAACTTACAGAGATAAATAGTTATACACTTACATAAAAATAACTTGTATGGTATGTAGTTCTAAACTAATGGCTAATTACTAACATATATGACGTCATTTTATCGTTTGATTGAAATATGCTTTTAAAAGTACAGACACATTATTTGTATATATAGAAGAAGGTAAATACAACTTTTCATGCAATGACGTCATTTTATCGTTTGATTGAAACATGCTTTTAAAAATACAGACACATTATTTGTATATATAGAAGAAGGTAAATACAACTTTTCATGCAATGACGTCATTTTATTCTTTGATTGAAACATGCTTTTAAAAATACAGATTCATTATTTGTATATATAGAAGAAGGTAAATACAACTTTTCATGCAACGACGTCATTTTATCGTTTGATTGAAACATGCTTTTAAAAATACAGACACATTATTTATAAATATAGAAGAAGGTAGATACAACTTTTCATGCAATGAGAGTTTCGAACAAGTTACATTATCAATATTTAAGGTAGGTTTTTCCTTTTGAAACAAGTTTGGTTCTACACTGCTGTATTTGCAATTTGCATTGTGATATCATTCACATGCTAAGCAATGACTCATTCGCTTTTATTAGGTAGAAAATACCATATGTATGTTAATATTATTAAAATGTTAATAACACGAACAGTTATTAATATTTATGTCTAAGCTTTCCGACATTGGATATTTTTTTTCTCATGAACTAAAAATTTATGTTGCTATAATCCTAATACCAGTTAGATCAGGTAGATTTATCTATTCGGTCGACTTTTGTGAAGATGTTTCCAATAATTATTAACCAAATAGACTCCAAATGCATTTATAACATTGCTCAAAAGGTTTGATAGAAACCTGTACAAATGTCTTGAGATGAGTTTAAGACAGCCATCTTGCTGTTCGTAACTAACCATAAACATATCATCATTATCATCTTAACCACAAATAAGTAGTCAATGATTTCAAAATAAAGTATTTTAAACTTACATTATCTTATTTAGATACATGTTTTCTTTTTATTTCTGTCTGTCTGTCCGAATTTCCAAAATGAGTAAACCAATATTGACGAACTTTTTATTAGCAGATAGAAATCAATCCAAAAATAAAAAATATGTTAAAATTCAGTTTTATCGAAATGGATTGGACATACCTGTATAACATAATCTTAAAGAGTTTAAAAATTATAATTTTTAGAACTCTATTAGTTACTTCGTCTATGGTTCCGATACATGACTGAGAAATTTCACCGTTTCCTAAATAGATCTATTCTCATTACAAACTGTTTCATCGATTTCCGAAGCTCGCGAGCCGCGGAGCGTGACTTCGGATGAATGGGAGCCTAACAGCCTCCAATGTTCATAGCGAGATGGTTATGCCTGATATTCTGGGCGTGAGCACCAGCCGATAGATACAATTAACACTTTTCCTGCGGTGTACAACAGTGTTGCGTATTACTTGGTACAACGCGCTTGCAGCTTGTACACACCTGTACAAATCTGTATGGATTACGAGCAAAAAGTGCTGTACTTACGTTGGCGCTACAAGACCGGGGTCGGACATTACGTCTGCGTATTCGTAAATACCTACACAGATGCTAAAAATACTATATTTCAGTGAATTTTCAGTCTAGAGAAACCAGCTCCATTTTAGTGTTAACACATCACACAGCAAAACGATTGTTGTCCAACACAATGGGGGCACTGACCCATTCATCTCCCAACTCTTCACGCACTTATTTTATGAACTTTACGTGACACGAATCGTTTTATCTTGTAACTGTAACCAAAGAGTATTTATATCTATTATCGTAACCCACATTTTTAGATCCCGTTTTTAATGTCGAGTAGTCACATAGGTGCAACTGAGTTTACAAAATTTTATATTTCTTCCAGTAACTACATTTTTTTATTGCGAAAGAGTAAGAAACGGGCATGCAGGCCACCTGGTGTTA
>DWON01004648.1:0-15970 GCA_018251015.1 Phocides pigmalion okeechobee | reverse complement strand
AATTTACCTGCTTACATAATGTATCTTGAAATAGAAAATCGCTTACAAAACCAGAGACGGCAATGATTGATCGAGAAGGTGCTCACATTCACGTTACGAAACGAGAAAATGGCCTAATGATACTTAACGACTTACATTTCACAACTTATTCATTAAGCTGTCGGGGAAGTAGAAACTTACTTTCTAAAATCAACCAGTCTTTGTGCAAAATTGTTCTCGTACCTCTAGATCTACCCTCAAAATATTTCACAGCGTGCCTTATGTAATTTTGGGCAATTTGAATCTGTTATATCCTTTTTAAACTTTATATGAAATGAAAGAGATGCATTGGCAAATGACCAACGTGTAGGTGAAGTACAAGACAGAGTTCGTTGCGGTCAAGGCTGCCGTGGAGTGGGCCGCAGTAGACAACGAACCCGGATGCAAAACAAAGAATCGCCGAAAAAACCCAATAACGTTAAATCCTTGTCGTATTGACTTTATGCTTACGAATGATTCAGATAATTTTGCTTTTAAAGTGAGCTTGACAGTACGACTGAATACATACAATTGTATTCGCTTAAAATTGAGAGATTTAGATAAATATATGATCATATAATTAATAAATAGCTTTGAACAAGGAGATTCAAAATGAATATAATAGCAAAACGTAGAGAGAAAACTTACCTCAACAGACGACCACGCATCCGGTGATCCCGGTCGCATGGAAACTTGATTTGTGTTTCCTTCGATTTGGCGGGTACATCGCGAATGATTCGGACACTCGAACTGAACGTTGTTAAATAAGGCCCTAATTCCACCATTGCCAAAAAACATAGAACCAATTTACGTGTGCTTGCCAGCAATTTTATTCCTTTATATTTCCCAAGGAGCAAGAAAACGTATTTAACGTAGAACATTGGTTACTGTGTTTTTTGTCTGACGGCGGTATGACGCAGGCGCAGGCTTGCTCCACCAAGTTAGAGTCGTGCGGTGCGTGGAGAGCGCGCGCGGCAGTGCGCGGGCGGCGGCGGCCGGCGACTGCCCGCGCCGCGCCCCGTACCCCACCTTTCCCCTCTACTCCTCCGGGCCCACCCCCGCCCTCTCGCGCCATGGACCGAGTTGACGTCACCGATGACCAAGTCAAATTTCACGATGACCACAGACAAACTAGCCACCTAATTCAAATTTCGAATTTTAAATAATCTCAACGGCAACGGTCGCCGGTAGCAACGCCCCGCTCAGTTTTCCTGCCGCCTTTTCGCGAGACAAACATGGCCGAATTTTCATAATGGCGGTCGCCGCGGCCGGTTTAGGGTTCGGTACGATTTCGCGAACGTTCCGAAAATGACATCGAATTACATATTAATAAAAATTTAATACGTCCTGCCGGTTCAGACGGTCTCGCGATACTGAAATAACCGGTTCTCGAGCAACTAATAATAATCAAGACTCGAAATCGCTGCAAGCCTTCGATCTGTTGGCTGTTGGTATTCAAATTTAAAAGTTCATTTTAGTTTAATTACGTATGAATATAGAGTAGTGGTACTGGTTTGGATACCTACTTGTACCTGTTCTGGGAACGTTAGCATTCGGTATAAGTTCCCGCTCATGGACGTTCTTTGAATTCTTTCATTAGTTATCAGAAATTATATAAAGCCCCTCTTTATATAATTTCTGGTACTGGTATCAGAAATTATAGTAGTATACGTGGTACTAACGCCTCATCCATTTTTGCAACAACTCCAAAATATTTTATGTTACATTGGCGGTGGTGACTATGAAACTGAGTTCAACTTCATCACAAATCCGTAGCTGGAATGATAATTAAGTTGAAAGGCCTGATGTCAATAGATTTGCTTATTTCTTTTCGAACAAGACTCCAAACAAGAAAATCTTGATGCAATAAGGCAGTAGCAAATAATAATACCGTCGCATTATTTTTTTAAAAGGGAAATAGGAAACGACCACCAAGATATATCAGAAAGAAATCTGAATTAGAAACGGCGTACCACCTGAAGTCGATCACAGGACAAACTCCATATAGAAGAGGAGTCGCATTCAAAACATTATGAGTGCGACTACACTTATACTGACTTACATATAAAACTACCCGATTTGATCTTCTGAATTTGACTTCAATGTTAAATTAGGACTACTAATATTTTGAGTTGATTAGTAGGTTCTGCTAAAGTTATTTATAGGTATCTTGTAGAAATAAAAGATTCGTTGCGATTATAGCATGGTATGACGCTGTCTACACTCATAGACTCGTAGTAGGATTCTCTATCGGCATGGGTACACAAAGACAAATGCATACCCACCCAGACCTTAAACAGAAATTAAAATTAATCATTTAGATATATGTTTAACTGGGAATCGAACCCGGAAACCTGGTCGTATCGTATATAGTTACAGCTGTGCTACGCGGATCGTGAATGACATGATACAGATATTACACAAAAACAAAAAAAGTATTTCAATTTAAATAGTAACATCTTTTCATAACAAGTCCAACTGATATACAAGTAGTAAAATAGTTCAAAACTGCAATAAACACTTAAACTTGAGTGAACTGCACGTTTCATTACTAATTGTGTACATGAAAGAGTACACTGAAGTAGATAAATGGCGTTCTTACGCGTAAATTGTTCTAAGTACATTACTATCCTCGCGTACGTAACTTGTAGCTTTCTGAGAAACAGCTAACCGAACATACACATAGTTGGAAAGCCAAGGTTAAAACGAATGTCGGCTTGGCCTACATGTAGGCTGTGGTCAACCTAGAGAGCGCTGGGCGACGTGAAAACTGATATGAGATCACCGTATCGGAAATTAGAAATTGTGGAATGTAGGTGATCGTGATCGGGTCGGATCCTTAGCTATGTATTGATTGCACGACTATTAAAATTAAAATTAAAATTGATAATTATTTTTATGATTATTTAATATAATATTTGTAACACTAACTGGTAGAAACGACAAGTTCGACGGAAGAGATATTTTTGTCATTTATTTTTTTACGGTAGAACAGTCTTTGCGTTTCAGTGAAAAGATGAGTTGTTTGTTCAACGACGTTTGAGGTACCATCTTAAGCAGCTTTTTCTTTAGGAAGAGCAATTCTTGTAGCTTGTGTGAATGAATTCAAGTGGACTTCCACTAGGTATAGACTATGTGCATTTAATGATAGTAGACAAGTTTAAAGGTGGTAGAGCCATTAGAGCTCGCCCACCACCCTCATAACCCACCGTAAAACAATATGTTCTTCATGTATTGTATATCAGTTGGGAGGTGTAGTTGCCGGATACACATTATTGGAGGCGACCATCTTAGTCCTGAAGAGTAAGAATGCATCCGCGTTCATCCTTAAATAGAACTTCTGTTCTTGCGGTTGTCCATGGGCTGCAGTGACCACTTAATATCAGGTGGCATGCATGCCCGTTTCTTACTCTTACAATATAAAAAACAAGACAACTTTTATATTCGCCTGTAGAGGCAACACAGCTGCACTTGTAGTTACCTCAAGAAATTTTAAAATGGATGTATTCTGATTGAAAAGTTTAATAAAGCAATTCATACTTTAAAGCGATTCGTTCTAGTCCTAGAAAGTCAAGTAGAACTATGGGTATACATATCCAAGATAGATTAGATATAAAATTAGATATATTACATGATCGTCTGCCACCTCACTATTATAATAAATACAAAGCTGAATGGTTAAAAAATACTAACTATTAATATTTACACAATGTAAGTGATTAATAGATTCAAATATCTAAAAAAAATATCTGAATATCTATAATATTTTAATCAAAGGCTTTCGTTTTAAAATTATTACATAACAATTCTAATAATATTTTATTAAGTTTTTTATCGATAATCTATATTAAAAGCATAAAACTAGGTAGGCGAAGCCACACGCGGTTACTAGTAATTTATAAATGCACGACATAAATCGAAAATGCAAATATTAATTGCTTCCAATGAAATCCATTTCGTCTTAACACATGTTAACCTTAATCCTGTTAGTGCCGTGTTACTGCAAAGTGGTTATTCCGTTAATAATTAAAGGTATGAAATTATTTATTAACCATTAATATATTTGCATATCCTTGACTTATAAATAGGAATTGCCTGTATATCTGTTCATGTTAATTCAAAAAGTATTGGACGGATTTTCTCACAGTTTTCGACTTCGATCTTGCATATATACAAACTCCGAAATTAGACTATCGGAGCACGACCGCTCTCCAGGCCATAGAATTCGCCTGGAGAGAGATCTCCCGTCAGCAAATAGGTTAAGTTTTAAATGTAAATTGGGCGAGAAATTAAATAGTTAGATTCAATATAGTAATTCAGTTCTCGTTCGAAATAGATATTTCTACTTGTTAGTTTTGGACCGCTGGGTCGGGTCGCTAGTTTATTATATTTGTATTACTATTTGGGTTATTTTATTGCATTAAAGTATCAAATGAGCATTTAGTGCTAGGATTTTATGTTGGTTAAGTAGCAAACCAGCGTGCAGACCATCTGGTAATCTGATGGTAAATGGTCATTGCAGTCGATTGTCTGATAACCTCAAGCAGGAATACATTCCCGGTTGACGTTGTACATAGATGCGTTGCTATTCCTCAGGACTGCGTTGATCGCCTCGCTTGTAAGTGTAGCAACACAAAATTTACAATCAGTGGCGACTTTCCCCAACTCGACAAGAGGTGGCACCACACGATCTTGAATCACGCTATCGAAGTTTTCTAAATATCTTATACAAACTCCGAAATGAGACCATCGGAGCACGGCCGCTCCCCAGGCAAAACAACACGCCTGGAGGGAGATCTCCCTTTGGCAAAAATCAAAACACAAATTCTGGTTTAGGGCAGAATGTGACTAGACGGTGGTACCTCCGCGGTCAAATTAGTGTTCTGTCACTTTGTAACCTGATGGTAATCTGTTACTACTACCTGTAGAAATTTTTTTATCACCAATAGGTTCAAAATCCGTGCTAAGGTCAGCCACAGTTGCGTTGCCAATGAGGACTAAGTTTAGTCGCCTCGTTTGAATGAATAAAGACACGAGACCTAAACCACTGCTACAGCAGCGTTTAACACTGCTATGAGGCAACACCTGGGAACATGGCAACTACACGTTACCATGTTCCTAAGGTTAGACATGACATAATTAGTACCACTCCAACCGACCCTGTGTCTTTTGAAGCAACTTTGTGTAGCAGTTTTCCACAGGTGGTGGTGGTGTCATGAAACATATTTTGTGTTTCGGTTGAGCGGTGTGGTTGCCGAATACGCTTACAAGCTAAGTAAGCATGTTGATCCTCAAAATTAGCATCGTATTTTCGACTTCAGTCCTGTTTAAAGCTGAATGGGGCTGTGCGTGTAATGTAGTGACTCGATATTGGAACACTCACTGCTTTTCAAACGTAAAAAGTACTTGATATAAAAAAAAAGATACAAGAATTATTTTTGAAAGAAGAAACATATTAAGTTTTATTCTTTTATAACACACTAGCTGTGCCCACGACTTCGTCCGCGTTTATTTTGCCTCGAAACGTCGTCATTCGTTCGCTGTTTTCGTTTTAATTCAAAATAGCATGAACTGTCACTTCAATATATGAAATTCATTGGAATGATAGTGGCGCTATCTGCCGAAAATTGATCGTACCAACTCAGAAACCTTCGTGGGCTCATGCACAACAACTTTGCTAAAGAACAAATGCATAGTTTACGATTCTATAAAGGACATACAGATAAACATTCATTTTTATATATTAAATCTGTCGGATATCAAGTTGGGTTAAATTTCGTAACTTTTACTAACCGTATCGTAGACCACGTAGATATTTTTAAATGATTGCCAGACGGCGTGTCCAATCAAGGTTTACGGCTGTAGGATATTATTACAAACATTTGTACCTATATCTTAACATTCTTGACTTACAGTGGCCTTCCTTAAGGTCATTGACCCGTGTTTGTAGAAATATATATGTTATATAAGATTTATAGTTAAGACTGTTTTTAGTACAGTAGCAAACGAACATACAGAGACTTAATTAAGTGTTATCAGTAATCAGACTAACAGATCGTAAGCCAGCTAGATACTTTCGTGATCAGGTCACACTCATAAAATAATTCGTAAAATGTCAGACACGTGTACGGAATCTGGGATTCCGTGGTTAAGATGACCAGCGGCGACAAATTTTAATAGTAAGTAGTAGTTTTAATTTTAATAGTAAGTAGACATCGCTGCTTAATTGAACCTTGGAACCGTAGTTCCAGTTCCGTAGTAGTATTTATATCGAACTACGGTACGACGATATCTTTTAAGCATTGTTCGAGTTATCGTCCGAGAAGAAATAGTTGATGAAATTAACATCTGACTATAAGATCCACAATACAAAATAATAATATTATTTATTTAATTTCAACAATATTTTATGATAACTCAATGCATTGCCAGTTTTGGGATTTATTTTTGGATAGGTTAATGACTCAAGATTAAGTTTAAAATTTTAATACACCAGATACATCTGGCGGTCATTTTTAATGTTGATTGCCCATATCATTGGCCACGCAAAACTACCATGATATATTAAAACAACTATAAATTAAATACCCTGCAACTCCCGTGGGAAAATATTGTGCCAACGCGGAATTCGCGGCAGCTCGTATACCGTATTTGGGAGCTGCATAACGCACTGAACGGGTGGCAACTGTGTTTTATTTTCATGACATACATTAATTGGCACATTAATTAATTTGATAGATGGTACCTCCCCGTCGAACCGCAGTTACCACCACCGCCCTTATAATACCCCGTAAAGCAGTTCTTGTGTTTTGGTTGAAGAGGTTACCGGGTACACTTACAACCGAAGTGACTATCTCAAGGAAATTTAAGACATTTAGATTCTTCAAGATGTTTCCTCGTCGGTTGAAGTACACGCTTTAACGGTAATTAAAGTATTCTACGCACCCAACTTCGAAAAATCAGCATGGCCAAGGATTTGAATCCCGGAACTTACGTAGGCCATAACATTAACTAGGCCTCATTGCTTCTTGATATATTAATAGATACCGATTGTATACTTCGTATTATGTAATATAACAATATTTAGAAAATTTGATTATTATATTTTTTTATCTATGCAAAAATCTCTTTATTCTTCCTTTTTCCCCTTTTCTTCCTCCTCCTATCTCCTCTTGACATTTTCTTCGTCACAGTCTTCGTCCGTCACATGAGCGTTAATTCATTGAAAACTAACGGAAAGTCTATAAATACATACATGTTTAGTATTACTTTACATTAATTACAAGCGAAGGCTTGCGATTGAATAGAAAAGTAACTGTATATTTGTATACAAGGCGGTCACCACGACTGTTCAACGCAGACCGCTAATACGTGCTCCATATTTTTCGTTATTCGCATTAATCTATCATTTAAATATCCAAGCCAAGTTTCCAGCGAAAGGAAGTCGAATGATTGATTTAATACGGCATCATGTTTAAGGTGGCTCTTTTAGAAAAACGCTTGTTTGATGGCGTGGGAGCCATTACGAGCTATGAAACCATGTACAGTTATACCAAAGATGGTTATATTCAAAACACCACTATCACTACATAATATAAATAAGTGCTTAAAATATTTGTATGACTGTAAATGGAAACATTTTAAAATTCCATTATGCAGCAAGAACAGCGTCTGTAACGTTTTTCAAATTTCAACGTAGAAATCCTGCACAGTTTTGAGATTAAAAATAGTGCCGGTCGCTGTAAAATGCTCTTTGTACGTCAGTCTCGTCCAATATACCTTAGCTGTGTCTAACATTCTTATAAAAATGTATATTTTGGAATTGTGTAAATACTTATTTACACTTACATTAGCTTAGATATAGATGCTTTGTAATCGCAAAGTAAAACACAAAAATAGTAATGACGACTGACGACTGTTTGTCATGTACACTGACTCCCAACGAACATCTTAGTCCCAGGTTGAGTTACACATCTAAATATGACTTCAGGTAGTACTGTATGTCTTCAGTCTATGTGTATGTCCCAGGTAAGATAAGGATCCCCATTGGCCGAAGCGAATACTTAAGACCAGGTGACCGCACGCCCATTTGCTTGCAACATAAAACAATCTGAATAAATACCATTGACAGTAAAATATACTACGTTTATTCTCACATTGCTTACTTTGTAATGTGGAGATCAGAGCTTCTATAAATAGTCTTGAAAAGCTTTAAATAACTTAGCATTAAATGAGGCTATTTCTATTTTTATCGCTAGGAATGTACACTCGCAACCAAGAAGGAGTATAATAAGCGATTAAGCAAATAAAGAAAATAGTAGTTACCCGTATTTTTTCTAAAATATTAGAAAATATAATATAAGCATAACTTAACTTAATATATTATTAAAGTATTGTACATATTAATATTAAAAAGAGTTTCTTTCGCCGACTCTTCTCCAAAATGAAACACCTTACGAGTCGGTGGTAGTTTATTGACGTTCAAAAAGAATTCTGTAAGGAATCTACTTTGAATAAAAATATTTTGATTTTGATTTTGATTTTTTGAAACACACACATCAGCTTTTTTCTCCCGCTCAACGTTAGCCAACAGGCGCTCAAAGCCCATGTACTGATTTTACCCCTTGTACCCTTGGCATTGATTAAGCGTATGTAAATACCTTATAATGAAATAAAATATTAGGATTACAATTAGAATAAGAATTAGATTTTGTCAAATTGTTGCTATTAGAAAGTCTGAAATGAATTAGAATTTAAATTTAAATTTGTCAATTTTTGAATATAGAAAACCTGGACCAACCTGAAAATTGAGACCCAGATGAATGAGCCGCTGACAGTAACTTGTCACATAATTAACATAGATACATCAATATGATTTTGAACTCAAATGATCGTGGAGTTTATATATTTTTACTATGTACCGAGTACACCTGATTAAAAAAATAGTTTCGCCGTGATCACGAGTCATGCAACTGGTTCGAAATATCGGCAATGAAAAATCAGAAACGTTAAACCACCACCGCCCTCATAATTGGCCCTAAAACATTACTAATGTTTCGGTTAGAGAGGTGCGGTTGGCGGTGAGACGACTATCTTAGTTTTCTGGAATAGCAACGTGTCTACGTTAAAGCTCAGATAGGATTTCGGTCGTGTTTGTGGTTGTACGTGGATGTGTATGGGCTGCGACTGTTTAACATCAGGTGGTTTGCTCGTTTACTACTCTTCTCATTTAAAAAGATAAAAAAGTTTATCTTGAGTACCCGGTACATAGTAAAAACATGCATATGGATAAGCGTACGGTTGAACCAGTCCAATTCAAACCAATCCAAGGTTAATCACTCACGTCACTGTCTAATTTTATGTCTATCAAATATTTCTACGCACACGTGTGTGTGCGTAGTAATATTTGTTTACGCACACATAGATACATGTTCGTACTTAAAATGTATTAATTAACGGACGTCGAAAAAGGTGTGTCCTAATTCGGTATTTTATATACATTTTTAATACAATAAAGAAACTTAAAACTAACCTAATCCTAACCTAACCTAAACAATGCACAGGGAGTCCGTGTCCATTCGGCATGGTGCTAAAACGTCAGGCGCATTCAGGCGCGTCAGGAGATATAAACCAGCCCTCTTGTCACCGTTGTTAGAAAATAATGTTTGGCACTCGGACCCCATGGTTTCCAAGTTAAGTAGAACAAACACGTAATCACTGCTTAGTGGAATATATTTACGCCGCTTGGCTTCTTCTGCAGTCTCCGCCATAGTTCGAGCCCTCGAAACCGTTCCCCCGAGAAAAAAAGGGGCGATCAGGTCGCATGGTTTATTCAAATGTGTTTTGAAGGTGGAAGAACTATAGTTCGACATTACTTGTGTTTCGGTTAGAGAGGTGTGGATGTCGGCTACACTTTGAAGCGAGGCGACCATCTTAGTCCTCAAAAGTAGCAACGTATCTATCTATGTTCGAGCTTAGATAGGATTTCGATCGTGTTTGTGGTTGTACATAGATGTCTATGGGCTTAAGACTATTTAACATCAAGTGGTTTGCATGCTCGTTTGCTCTTCTCGGATGTATTGGACGCGTTTTTGCTCGGGCAATAGTCGATACTGACTTTTGTCCGAGCAAAAACGCATGCAAAACCCCGAATGTCTACGCATGCAGTTATAATACAACTACGTTTTAATAAATATATTAGAAAGGTATATAACGTAGATAAACAACTTTAGCCTTAGACATAAGCGAGTGACTAAAATATTACAAAACTAAATTATCAGCCGTACTGGCATACCGGTTATCGAGTAAAGCCTGTTAAGGATACGCTAGTTGCGGGAAAAACTTTACTGTGTAGTCAACGTAGTGTACTGTGTACAACGCAATTTTATGACATGTAGGTATTCAACACTTTCCCTGCAGCTACAATACTGCTGTGCAATTCTGGGCGTGACGCGCTTGCGGCTCGTACACACCTGTGTTGTACAGACAAACTTGTATGGATTACGAGCGAACAAAAGTTATATTGTTACGTCGGCACTACAAGACTGGGGGCGGACCTTATGTCTGTGTATTCGTAGATGATACATAGATGCTAAAAATACTATATTTCAGTAATTTGTCGGCTATCTTCAGTCTAATCATATAGGCTCCAGTTTAGGCCGCCTTCCGCAATACTAATCCGATCATATATATCAGATCATGTATGTCAGAGTGTTAAAACTAGGATTAACGATTGCATTTCATGTGACCGACCTCAACTTTTTCGGTTTTTATATAGGGTTGCCTACATATTTTTACAAGCAGTGATTTAATATCAGGCGGACCTCACGCTTGTATCTATTAAGTACAAGGCTTGGTTCAAGTGTTAAAGGCAATTTTTATGAGACATGAGGTAGGTATTTAACCATGTAGCCAGGAGTTCTTGTTTGGTAAGTAAATTATGTAAACCACACTGGTTATGTAAAATTAAAAATTTTACGGTTTGTCAAACTCAAAAGAATTTCCTCATCAAAATGTATCGATTAAAATTAGTTTGTAAATTGAGGAAAACTATGTATTATTCAAGTTTTTTCAAAATTGTCCCGTATGTTTGTGTTAATTAATTTATTATAGGGAGTATTTCAGGTTCTTGTACAAGATTTCTATCCATTTTGACTTTTTTAATTAACGCTTTCCCTGCGGCTACGACACTGCTGTGTAGTTCTGGGCGCGACGCGCTTGCGGCTCCTACACCTGTGTTGTACGGACAAATTTGTATGGATTACGGGCGAACAAAAGTGCTATTTTTATGTCGGCGCTACAAGAGTGGGGGCGGACATTACGATATTACGAATACACGGAGATGATACACACTTGAGGACTCATAACGAGCCCTTCCACTAAAAGTGGTTGAGGGCTACCTTAGTTACCTTTTTATTGCACACTACCGAACAGGCCCGCTCCGCTCGGGTATTAGCCGATATAAAGGCTAATAGAGGTTATATAATAAAGAGATATGGCGGGGACTTTGTTTTACAATATTTAGGGATTATGTGGTAAACTATAAATAAAGGACATTTTTACTAAACTACATTCACGAGATCATTATTTAAATGTGTACGACAATAAAATAAATCAAACAAGTTGTCAAACGACATTATGTCGAGAACAATGTGTTCAAGAATTTTTACAATTCCCATTTAGACAAGTTTATTGCGTAAAATATAAATCGTTACGACATGTTTTTTTTTACATTTTTAGAAATAAAAATTCGTAGCCAAATGAAAATTAGTATGAATTTTCAACTATGAAAGAGAAGTATGTGCAGTCTTAGAAGAAAATACAGCTTTAGAACAAAACTTGCCTTAGAAGAAAATTCAGTCTTATAACAAAATGCAGTCGTAAAAGAAAATTCAGCCATAGAAGAAAAACATCCTTAGAAAAATTCTGCCTGAGAAACTGCAGCCTTAGAAGTAAATGCAGTCGTAGAAGAAAATGCTGCCATTGAAGAAAAGGCAACCTTAGAAGTAGATGCAGCCTTAAAAAATGCTGCCTTTTCTTCCGTGACTGTAACCCTATTATCGTATCGTATTTACGTTCTATTTATGGTCACTCTTACACATCTCAATGGTTACCCGCCCAAGTCTCGACCATACCCGACACTCAGTTACGAATCGTATAAACTTTAATGTCAATTTTGTTAGGTAATTTAAATTAAAAATCGTCTTATGTTATTATTATTTTTTATTAATTACTATTCAACTTACTAAGTACGGTTAAACATATTATAACACTAGTTTTTACCCCCTGCTTTGCTCACGCAGAAGTCACAATAACAGTACAAATATACAAACATACAACTCTTATTTTACACTCTTAGGGATGGAATTTCCAAATTTCTATCCTAGTGATTACCGATACTATATAAAGAACCAGTTTGCAAAATTTCAAGGTTCTAGGCTAGGGTCACTAAAGATAGATATAAAGGTAGAAAGATAGATAGACTATTCTTTATTTCTCTCAGCTACCGTTTTTTTAATACAAATATCATTATACAATAGGCAGTCTTATCTTATACAATTTCATGCAATAGGCGGTCTTATCTTACAGAATTGCATGCAATAGCCGGCCTTATCTTATACAATTTCGTGCAATAACCGGTCTTACCTTATATAATTTCATGCAATAGGCGGTCTTATCTTACAGAATTGCATGCAATACGCGGCCTTATGTTATACAATTTCGTGCAATAGGCGGTCTTATCTTACAGAATTGCATGCAATACGCGGCCTTATCTTATACAATTTCGTGCAATAGGCGGTCTTACCCTACATAATTGCGTGCAATACGCGGTCTTATAGCTCAGGTAGCGATCTCTTGCAGACAACCTATGCTTGGATGACAGGAGAAGAGAAGGAAAATGGGAAGTGAGAAAAGTTAGAACAGGGAAAAGAATATTGTAAAGGATAGGTACAAAATTATAAGTATTATGACAATGAACACACATATAAACATAGGTAACAAAACAAAAGTTGAATTCTATGACTGTGTTTGTGTGTGCGTGACAGTGATTCTACATTTTTATGTGCGAAGAGTACCAAACGAACATGCAAACCACCTGATGTTAAGTAGTCGCAGCCCATAGACATCCACGTTCAACTTCAGACACGACAGAAACCCTATCTGAGCTCGAACGTAGATACGTTGCTACTACTGAGGAGTAAGATGGTGACCTCGCTTCAAAGTGCGCCGGTAATTTAATAAATGGTAAATGTGGTGAATAATTTTGGTAAATGTGGTGGATAATGGTCAAATCCTTGGCATTCTAAATCATTGCAGTAAATTTTACTAGTACGTTCAATCGATACCCCGGAACATTATTGTTATGCGCTAGCCTCAGGCTGTGGACGGTTAAGCCTTACGAGTAGATTTACGATTTAGTTACGAGTAGACACTCGTATGTATATATAATAAAATAAAAGATCCAATTTCTGTACAAGGTAAAAGTTTCAGGTACCAGGAGTAAATCAATTGATTATTTTATATTTTATAGTCAGTATTTGCCTATCTTTTTGTCTGTGTTTGAAATAGCGTCAACTACTGAATTGAATTCAAGGGATTGAAATAAGCTCAAGTCTGATCTTGAAGTAACATTTACTTTGTATTTCATTAAAGTCGATCATTTTTCTATATAACAGGTACTCACGATTAATGATTTTTAATTGTCGATATTTCGAACCAATTATACGGCTCGTGGTCACGGTTAAACTGCGGTGGAGAGAGAAACAGTTAACAGATGCTTGGGTTAGATTTATCTATCTGCCGTACTTCAAGTTCGTTTTTCTGTTTTGATTTCTATATCACGGCACTAACTGTATCTTTAGGCTCTAAACTTTACACTATTTGTGATTTATATACAAAAACCGATCAAATCTATCAAAAAAAACAAAACCATTTTTTCCATTTTTTTCAAATTTTTTATTCGTAGCAGATTCTTTACACAAGTTTTTTTTTAACGTCAATAAACTACCGACCCGTAAGGTGTTGCGTTTGGGAGAAGAAGGTAAAGTAACTTGTAAAAGTCAGAAAAATCAAAAATGAAAAACCGTGACGTGATTTTGAGTTCAATAGTAATGATAATGAATTTGATCAGGAAAACGAGGCAAACGCGGAAGAAAGGGTGGCGTGACTGGATGGGGCGAGACTTTAAATGCGGGTGACACCGTAGTACATAGCTAGTAAATATTTTGACGTTCTTAACACGTATTTTTCCGCTTGGTAGGATCATTATCGATAGTGATATCATAATGTCGGATATATTTATTTGTTACGAACTGACGTCAATAACAAATACACAATCCAATTTAAGACCAATAAAATGAGAACCCAATTTATGAATATTAAATACTAACGTAAGGTTACGATGATAAGATTATGCTATTTGTCGATATCATAATTAAATATTGTACTTTGATGTGATAATAATATTATTAAAGTGGGAGGACTATAGTTCAACCCGGGAGGTACCACCGCTGCCCTCATAATCCACCGTAAAACATTACTTGTGGTTTGGTTGGAGAGGTGCGGTTGCAGGCTACACACCGAAGCGACCATCTTAGTCCTCAGCAGTAGCAACGCATCTACGTTCGAGCTTAGACAGGATTTCGGTCGTGTTTGTAGTTTTACGTGGATGTCTATGGACTGCGACTACTTAACATCAGGTGGTTTACATGCTCGTTTGCTACACTTCTCATATAAAAAAGTTGATTTGACACTGGCCATAAACAAAAAAGGATTTAAGAAAAAAAAAGGGCGGGAGTTAAAAAAACAATGGCAATACATATAAGGAAATATGGAAATGAAATCTAAGATTAAGATGATTTTTTAGTAAATTTTGACATCGAAAACTAAGATAAAGGTGTTTTTTTACGTTTTTACACCTACGCTATACTGTGTGGCAATACGTCATTTAAAAAATATTGTTAGAAATGCGGAGTAGAGAATTACGATCGCTATTCAGCGGAGGAATGCGGCAAGCTTTATTGGCACCATGCCGCATGGGTATGGACTCTCCTTAGATTGCTTATTAACTAAACTTTTGTTTTCATCTTATGTAGTTGCCGACCTTACTTAGAACGGAGGTGTACATCTTAGTCAGAGAAGAACCCGGTTTATCAGGCTTTTACTGGCTAAAACCATACTCCGTTCCTGTAGTTTACTAATGATATTAAGTATTTATTTAGTTTTCAAACCAATATTATCACGGAATTCATATGTTTCAGTCCGGGTCCTCACGATTGACGATTTTTGATTGGCGATATTTCGAACCAATTAGGTACAACTATAACTAATAATATTAAATATTTTATACATATAATTAAATTTAAAGTATTTAATTTTAGATTTGTAATTAGATATCTATTAAAGTTAGTCAAAATTAAACATTTTCTAAATAAAAGACGGTCATCTTATCTTAAATAAATCCTATCTTAAATAAATCTTATCTTTAATTATTTTGCTCATTGCTCAGTTCTAAAATAATTTAATGTGATAATAAATAGGCTATAACAAGAGCAGAGGCAATTATGTGTGCAAAATTTGAGGGAGATTGAATCAGTTGTTTTTCCGTTAAAGAAACACAAATGAATGAATTGACAACTTTTAACTTTTAGATAATAGTATGGATTAACAAACCCCAGGCTGTTTATTTTATTGCGAAAGGATAAGAAACGGGCATGCAGGCCACCTGATGTTAAGTGGTCATTGCAGCCCATGGACAACCAAGTCCAATCTCAAATAGAACAGATGCTCTATTTAAGGATAGTCGCGAATGCGCTCCTACTCTTGATGACTAAGATGGTCGCATCCAATAGTGTGTATCCGGTAAGCATACCTCCCCAACCGAAACGCAATACATGAAGAACATGTTGCTTTACGGTGGGATATGAGGGTGGCGGTGGTACCGCCCCGGGCG
>DWON01004647.1:0-15970 GCA_018251015.1 Phocides pigmalion okeechobee | reverse complement strand
AACATGTTGCTTTATGGCGGGTTATGAGGGTGGCGGTGGTGTCGCCCCGGGCGAGCTCTAACGGCTCTACCATCTTTAAACAACGAATATGCAACGAAACCGTCCTGGAGGACAGTCTTGGAAGAGTTGACCTTCTCCCGCTTCGCACATTTGCATTTACGATATGGTATTACTAAAATTTGAAATTTTCTCTGCCATAATACTCAGGTACTTACTACCTTCTTCTTCAAACTTTCTTTTATAGTGTGTAAAGTACTGTTTATTGGTACTACTTTATGACGCTAGGTATATTCATTGGTAATATTACTAAGAATCAAATGTAAACAGATAAGCACCCAATCTAACAATCATATTTATTGGTGACATAAGGAAATGGTAAAAATGACAAAAATATTATTTGTTTTTCAAACTAATATTAGTTTCCTAAGAAAATACATCACATCAGTATACAGCGTAACTTAAGCTCTTAGAACCGTAAAAACACTTTTTTGTTTTATATAAATTTAATGTTAAAAAGCTTGCGAATTATTTTGTTCTCCTCCCGTATTTTAGAATGTTCATCTGAGTAAAAGATTCCGTAAAAGTTTTGTTACCCATCCATCAGAAACTTACACTACAGTAGTTTTATGAATGAGTGAGTGTGAAGTTTCAACGAAGTAGACAGTAAAATATGGATCGCTGAGTAGCCATCGAGAAGAAAGGGTTTTAACGTCTATGGATTCAGTTGTTTTAGCCATTTGTCCATAACGTATAGAAATTCTTGAATGTGTTAATTCTTGAATTTTTTTATAAGGCTGCGTTAAAAATGCACCATATCAAAATAATCTCACAAAAATTAAGGGAGCAAGAAAAAAAATCAATTTTTTTTAGGTTTTTCGATGGACTGTATCTATAGGAAAAATGGTCGTACCGGAAATTTAAAAAAAGGATTTTGAAGCTCCAGGACTCTACTTTTCGAATCAGTGGAGCAAATATTTTTCCAGGCCGCAGTTTTAACGCAATCTGGAAAAGTATGACGAAAAAAAAAATTTCCAAATTTTCATCCCTCTTTCTTGGGCTCCACGGGCTCGGAAAATTTTTTTTCGATAAAGTGATCATATGGACCAGAAAGTCTGATTATTCAGCTTCATTTTCGTTTTTTTTTTCGAAAAAAATTTTGTTTCGAAAATTTTCGAATATTTTTTTGTGTTTTTTTTTGAACTTATGCAGTAACTGATGCAGAATTGAGAAAAAAGTAAGAGAAAAAACGTTTTTTCAATTTTAAGAAAATTACAAAATTTGTAAGGCTGAACATCTTGCTCCTTTAATTTTTTTTTAAATTTTGATTGATCGGCCCGAAAGATCGGTTCAGTAGATCAATCTAAAAACTTACAGGGTTATTGGGGGTACATTAAGGTGAAAAAAATCCTGAAAACCGTTACTCCCTGCTCAATATTTGCAATGATACAGCCGATTTTCCAAATCAAGAGAAAAATTAAATTTTTTCAACTTTTTGCAGGGGAGTAGTGAGGGAAAAAAAATTTCGCCGTGGAACGTCTGCACGGAATTTTATAGGAAATTTATTGCAGATTCCAAAACTGTCCTCCAATTTTCAAATGCAACCATTCCTTATCAAGATATCCCTGCTTGTAGACAAAAGGACCCTTTCTTGTTCAATTCCGGATATCTCAGTGACACGTGGATGTAGGAAGAATTAAAAAAAACAAAAATGAAGCTGAATAATCAGGTTTTCTGGTTCATATGATCACTTTATCGAAAAAAAAAATTCCGAGCACGTGGAGCCCAAGAAAGAAGGATAAAAATTTCGATTTTTTTTTTGTCATACTTTTTCAGATTGCGTTGAAACTGCGGCCTGGAAAATTTTTTGCTCCACGGATTCGAAAAGTAGAGTCCTGGAGCTTCAAAATCCTTTTTTTAAATTTCCGGTACAATCATTTTTCACATAGATACGGTCCATCGAAAAACCTGAAAAAATTTGAATTTTTTTCTTGCTCCCTTAATTTTTGTGAGCAGATTATATACATTTCCATGTTTAGGATTTCGTACTCAAAGAAGCAACTAAATTCTATTATTAAGCCTACGGTGTCTTTCTGTGTGACTGCTAAAACACTCACAGGATTCTATCGTAATATATATGTTTTATATTGTTTTATTAAAGCATGATGGAAACTTATTATCGACTAAGCCTACGCCGTACTATCGAACCACCTTTGTTGTCTACCCATTACTGTGCCAGCGCTGGGCCTCAGAATGAAATGGGTTAAGTTCACTACGCAAACTCCACTAAAAATAGGTAAGTATTGATACATTTCATACATCCTTGACGAACTTTATTGAGAAATCTGTTCCCCATAATGTATTTTTTACCTTTAAAGCAAGGTAATAATTAATATTTTTTCAATTTTAATAGTTAAAATCATATCTTAATCACTATATGTCACTGCTTACTATAACTACGGTATAGTGGTACTATACAATAGTACATATATCGTAAAATAATAAAGAAACCCCTAAGGGCGGCACCCACGGACAGAGCTAGGTCACGCCGAGGGCAGTGGACAATATAAAAATGCCGTTAACACACAAATAATAACCGATGTTTGTTTTTACTCTGTTGCTACTCTGTTTGCATAATACAACATATTTACATAATTACAAATTACAACTTTTACGTATCCCAGACCAACATCATACATCAAACATTTTAAAAAACACTTACCAGATTTCAGTGATTTTACTAATCTACCTACATATATAAGTTTAGGTACATTTTTTATGTGAGAATAGTTGCAAACGAGCGTGAAAACCACCTTATATTAAGTATTCGCAGCCCATAGACATCCACGTCCAACTTGAAATACGACTAAAGTCTTATCTGAGCTCGAACGTAGATACGTTGCTACTTCTGAGGACTAAGATGGTCGCCTCTCCTCAAAATGTATCCGGCAACCGCACCTCTCAAACCGTAACACAAGTAATGCTTTACGGCGGATTATGAGGACGGCGATGGTACTTCCCCAGTCGAACTATAATTCTCCCACTTTCAGCATCACATATATTTTTAATTCCAGTAATTAATGTAATTGGAATATCAATCTTAAACACGAAATTGTAAATCAAAGATACCCCTTGCCCCATCCCCTATGTTAACTATACTCTTGAATAGGAGAGGGTGGAGGCTGTAGACCTCGCGCTGGCTATGTGTATATCCATCATATTTCATTACCTGAAACAAATGAACACGTATATGAAAATTTTAATTAAATAGGAATTATTCATGTGAATATTTTAATGATATAAGTATTATGCGAAGCACGCGTAGTTTGTGTTGGTCGTAATTGATCGACAAAGTTAAGCACAGGCGGGCGCTGTTGAGAATTGGATGGGTGACCGTTCGTAACAAATTTTATGTGCGCTACCGTGCTTCGTGGAACACGTTACTCTCACTCTCCAGGTAAGAGAACTGTAGTTCGACCGGGGAGGTACCACTGTCGTCCTCTTAATCCGCTGTATAACAATAATTGTATTTCGGTTGAAGAGATGCGGTTGCCGGCTACATTTTGAAACGAGGCGACATCTTAGTTTACTGGAGTAGCAATGTATCTGTGTTCGAGCTCAGATAGGATTTCAATCGTGCTTGTGGTCAGGTGTGAAAAGTTACGATTATTTTCCAAATCGAATCCCTCCAAAGTCATCTACACATATTTTCGAGTAAATAAAATCATTAGAAATTAGGGAAATAGAAATAGCCTGGTAAGATCGACTCAAGCCCAGTTTTATTATTATTGAATTAATCCTTAACATCATAATATGGTTTTTCGGCATAGGACCCGCTTAATACTTTTTTTAATCTACGGAAAGACTGGGATTGAACCTTGTCCGGACTTTATTTATAAAATTATAAATAAACGGCCCTAAAACCGTAGTAGGAGAGACACTTTAGTTAACCATCCATTTGCGTAGGTAGCTGCAATTGCGTCACTGCCAAACAAGAATCTATGCCTGCATTAGTAATGTATATTGGTTCTACATTGTTACCATATGTTAACACTTTTCCTGCCGCGAACAACAATACTCTGTACTTCGCGGCGCAACGCGCTTGCGGTTTGTACCTGTGTTGTATATACAAATCTGGATGGATTACGGACGACCAAAAGTGGTGTGCTTATGTCTGCGCTACAAGACTAGGAGCGGACATTACGTCAACATTCGTAGATGAAACACATGCTAAAAATATAATATTTTAGTCAATTGTCAGAGCATCTTCAGTCTAGATAAATAAGCTCCAGTATAGGGCTGACCTCCGCAAATCGAACCCGATCTACATATAAGCGCCGCAGTCGAAGTGTTAAGTTACTAACAGTACACATAGTGTTAATGTTTCATTGTTATGTTAAACAGTCTATCTAGATTCTTATATTGAACATATAACAATAAGCACATATGCAAATTTGGCACAGATTAATGCAAATGACACAGATTATATTTGAATAACGATTAGACTAGTCTCTTTGTTCAGTAAATTATAACAGTTTAAAAAAGTCGTTTATAGTTTCCAGACTAAAAAAATATACAACCACAAAAAAAATTCCCTATTGGGTTCGGTTGAAGAGGTATTACGGACCCACCTATTTCTAGATTTTATCTTATCTTAGAGAAGAGTAGCAAACGAGGATGCAAAACACCTTAAGTTAAGTAATCGCCTGAAATCCTCTCTAGTACTCTAGGCTCGTAGATACGTTGCTACTCCTGATGGCTAAGATGGTCGCCTCGCTCCAAGGTGTAGCCGGCAACCGCCCCTCTCCAACCGAAACACAAGTAATTCTTAACAGCGAATTATGAGGGCGGCGGTGATATCTCTGGTTCTCCCACCTTTATATGAAGCAACTATGTTAGTGTTAAGCTGATAACACATCTTGATCGACTTTAGGTGATAAAGAATTGTTCACAGATGTCAATAGATGGCAGTGACCATTTCCCATTAGGTCAACTGCATGCTGATTTGATAAAAAAAGTTCACTTCAATATAAATTATACCAGTAAACGAGGACATCGAGGGTTTTATTTTGTGGATGGAAATTCCACATAACTGCGTAGAAAGATGAGCAGGCAATACTTTACACCTTGCACGTATACGTACAAGAAACAGAATTCCCTCAAGTAATCGATACCATATTACATTTGCACGAGTGATTCACAGCTTACTAATGAATACATCAGTAAACTAGAACTACACAACCTTGCATTGTTTGAGCCCTCGTGGGTATACCAAGCAACACCTGTGCCAGCTACTGAGTATAAAATGTTCTTGTTAACCCTTACTTATATACGTAAGGGTTAACAAGAACATTTTACTACTTGCACCATAGTAATATTACCACTTGCACCTAAAATATAAAAAGACTTCCTTGCCATTAAAAGAAAAAAAAACATTTTTTATTATCATTTGTACGTGTGTAACAAAGAAAATTTATTTATTAACATATAGTTAAAAAACTATATTGCTATCTAAGAAAGCTAAAGAAAATAAATAATTGAAATTTTAAAATTATTATAATAAAATCGTACAAGTAAAATACGGTATCTACGTTACTGCCTCTGGAAAGAGTTCAAAAAAGCTGGTAAAATAACTTCGTTGAATAACTACGCTAATTCTCCGAGGTATCTGCTCTCTGGTTATTCATTAAGTCTATGAACCGTTTGGTTAATTTTATCTTACGAATTACTGTTAACATTTCTCATTTTAAGAGGAGACCTGTGGACAATTGTGGCGGACAGTAATAGTTTGATAACTGACATAATTATAGAGACCATTTAATATTAGATGGTCGCGCGTTTGCTCGCTGCAATTCAAGCATAAAATAAAAATAATGCACATTTTACATCGCGCGCCGTTGGTCAAGTTCCGTGTTTACGACCCCAGTTGGCGTCCCTGGGTGCGGTGGCTAGACAGGAAGGCCCGACGTACTAAGTCCATTAGTGCTAATGTTGCCGACGTCAACGTTGCAAGAATAAATTGCTTTGTTGCTTTCCTTGTTATTAAAGTACTTTATCAAATTGACAATAATATTATAAGATCAACAACAATAATATTATAAGACTGTCTGTTTCTGTTAACTTATCAGATTTTATAAATCCAAACATTTAATATCCTACTTAGATTCAATATATTCCATTCAGTACTACCAAATTTGACAAGTACAGCACATTTGAGGGCGAAATATAAAGAAGTTGGTCGTTACTAAGAAATGTCGTTATTAAGAAAACAATAATAAAAAAACAATAACTCTATATGAAATAAAATAAATAAAACATAGTTCTATTAAGTAAAGGTATCCGTCTTAATATAATGATATATATCGAATACCATGTCGCTTGCCGTCAATCAGTATGAATCTATTTGAAACTCAGAACGGGCTAATAGCTGTGTTAAATCAAAAAGTGTTTTACGTTGCAGTTCACTAAGTTACCTCTACTTTGCCTCCCTTTCTGGCATCAGAACGTGTACACGCCTACAAAAATATAGCTACAAAAGGTTGAAAATTCCTGGCGCGCTTTGTAAATCGAGAGGCTTGTTTACAACTTACAATTTCCGATTGAATCTTTTTTCTTCTTTCTATGTACCGGGTACTCAAGATTAATGATTTTTATTTTTGATTGGTGATATTTCGAACCAGTTGCGTATGGCTCGTGGTCACGGAGAAACTCGCTTTATTCACAATCAAAAATCATTAATCGTGGGTACCCGGTACATAGTAATAGATGAATCTTTTTACTTTATTAACTGACTAGCGACCCGGCCAAGCTTCGTTTGGGTAATAGAGTTTATATTTACTTTCATATAATATTTTTTTTCATACATGTATCCAGTCATTACCTAGTTGCAAAATCTAACAATTAGAAACGTCTATTTCGAATGATGGCTGAATTACTATACTGAACTTAAATGTTTAATTTCTCGCCCAATTTACAAAGATATTTTACTTATTATATATCAAACCCTTCCCCAGGAATCACTCTACCCGTTGTTGAATACTTTGAGAAAATCCGTCCTGTACTTTTTGAGTTTATCATGAACAGACAGACGCGACGGAGGACTTTTTTTATATTGAAAGAGTAAGAAACGGGCATGCAGGTCACCTGATGTTAAGTGGTCACTGCAGCCCATGAACAACCACGATCAATCTCAAATAGGACAGAAGTTCTATTTAAGGATGGACGTGGATGCGTTCCTGTCGCCTCCAATAATGTGTATCAGACAAGCACACCTCCCCAACCGAAACACAATACATGAAGAACATGTTGCTTTACGGCGTGTTATGAGGAATGGCGGTGGTGCCGCCCCGGGCGAGCTCTAACGGCTCTACCACCAAGTTTTATAATAATTAGAGATTAGAAATGATACAAGAACGTCGCCATGGTTTATAGGTATGTAACTTTTATAAAGAGATATGTGTAGAATTATCTGTCTGTTTCATTTCTAGGACCTGGCGGTGTATACCCCTTTATAGTCATTTTGAAAATAATCAGCTGTTTTGTATGTAAAACAGAATTCATAATATATCATACGATGTTTTATCATAAAACCTGTTTGTAAATAAAAAGCGAATTCAAATCGTTTATCCCCAGAAGTTCTACGCTACCACAACACATTGCACAAAGCACAGACAAGCATCAAACTTATAACACCCCTTTTAGGTCGAGGCTTAAAACAGCAGTTAGTAGTTACAATTAAAGGCTTATAGCGGAAAGTTAACAAGCGTAAAAAGTTTAGTTGGCATTTTAAAGTTAATAAAGCAGTACAAACCTAGTCTAATTTCCTTTTGGAAAGTTTCATTTCATTTTAAAAACAGCAGTAACAAGGTTAATAAAAATGAGGCTAATTAACTTTAATGAAAACTAATTAAGCTTTAGCGTGTTATTTTCTGTTTATTATTTTCATGAACGACTGAACATTTTCGACCGCGACTTTGTTTGTTTTTTTTTTTTCAGATGATATCGGTGTTTGACAAAGGTTGCTCAAGGAGCTCCAAGTATCCCTCTATGCCTGATTAGTTTACAAGGTGCCCAATGGTGCACCGTCTTTGGGTGGGGAAAAAGTGTACAGCTACGACTTTTCTCTCTCTCTTTATCCGGGCAATTCTGAAATAATGTATTGTCAGCGGCGAACTAATCCAGTTTTGGGTAAATGCGAAGTCGTTTACTAAGATAAGTTGAATTAAACAGTCTTACTCACTTGGATAATTCACGGAGAATATACCCGCATCTCCGTAGCACGACACCTTGTTTGGTGTCCATCCTGACGTACTCGCATTATTCCTACTATCATACCTTGACTGGACGGCTTGGGCTGACACTTTTGCCGCCCGCAACACCGAGAGCTTTCGAGAGGCTCCCCGATAACCTCATATGACAGTCAAGAGACACAACAACAATATTCTTCCTAAGCAATAGGACCATAGAAGGAGACCAATCCTTTCTTAATAAATGAACCAGCTAATCCAAAGCTTGTTTCTAATTTGATCGATAGTCTCCGCTATTTTCGCGTTCAAACAAACGAAAAAATATTCAGTTTTATTTATATAAACACAACAAACTAATTACATAGGCTACAGGCTTCGCTTGTGAATTTATAAGACGTAGGTTTTAAGCGCAAATTGAACGTAATGAAGGCCCTTGTTTTTAGAGTTCCGTAGCCTTCATGCCTAAAACGTAACCCTTTTTATTGTTGTTCTGTCCGTCTGCCACCCTCTTTAATAAGCTTTGAGTCCAATGGTTTTAAGACACAGATATCTATCTGGGTCCATTTTTAGGAAATAGTCGATTTTTTGAAGAAATATATGTTATCTGAATCGTTATATTATGATGTAGAATAATCGCTACAAAAATGTTGTTAACTCGATAAGAAGAAACACCAATGCACATTGTCATTTGTGTAATCATTGAATAACATAATTAGAGTTACTAGATTTATAGTACTAATATAAGTATAAAGACATTTTACGTATAGTCTCAAAATCCAACCTGTAACTCTGTAACTCTAGAACTCCGTAAAATTCTGAAAAATAGTATTTCAATCTTGTAAACTATTAATTAAAATTAATTTGCATTATATATGCTGTGGATATATATAATTTCGAGATATGAAGTATTTCATATTTTATTACACCACAGAACCCTTGACAATGACTCGGCATTCACTTGGCAGATTTTTTACTGTTATTTCCTATACAAACCTCTCCTTTCCTGTTTCCTGATTCCTACGGCGTAGTATTCAAATGAATGACTTTTAAAAATATTCGGAGGCTACTCCTCGCAAACAAATATTTTCTTTTAGATGCTCATTTTAAACATACGTAGTTCAGGCGTTAATTTGTAGAAATCCACGCTATTAAGTTAATATTAAAAACTATTTTGCAACAATCCTCTACCGCCATGTATAATTCCTACTAATATTATAAATGTGAATGTAAGTTTGTTTGTTATGCTTTCACGCCAAAACTATTCAACCGATTATCATGAAACTTTGTAGACATATTATTAGAGATATAACAAGGCGTTTTTATTAAAAAAAATGTCAGACATTATTGTTTGTTTTTTTTTTTTAAATCTAGCAGCTGTTTTGATTTTTTGTATATTTCATGTCATTTGTTTCTGTCGATTATAAGCAATACTAAAATTTAAATTTTTGGAGTTAGGTACCAGTTTATTACTTTTAGTTATTATTCTTTGCAATGATTTTTGTTATTTACTTTTTCCTATCTGGAAGGGAGAGCCTGTATAGAGCATGCTTTGATATATATATATATATCATTACACATGATCGTATCTTATAAAATTCTTGTGTGATTTATAGTTATGTTCATTAAGTTACCAAAAACTATAGATTTATACACTCCATTTTACAAATTAAAATGGAAAATTGACTAATTGAACTTCAATGCTAGAATAGAATTTTGTTTTCTTATAAACAAATTTGTATTCATAGAAACATCTTGAATTTATTACAATACACATTTGTTTCTTATTTAGTATCGAAACAAACATTTGGTGACCATATAGTATGGGTCTTCAGCAATTTATCAAACTCAAATGTTTTAATTCATTGTAAGACATTAATATACACTTAATGAATGTATAATACAATGTAAAATGAGTACATTGGCTTTGAGCGCCCTGTGGGGTACGATTGACCGGAAGAAAACAGTCGGCAAAAAACTCGAGACACTCTTTTTAAATAAGTCATTGATGAATACACATTACACAGTATAACTTTAGAAATATCCGCAACTTTATCTACGACGTAATTTATATGTATATACGAGCAAACGTTATTCATATATGCACTCGTAAATTTAGTTGGAGTTGGCTACGGCGGACTACGGCGTAGAATGCGTCCTTTTTCACCATTGTACCCTTTTTTAAATAGTTATTACAATTCCTTTTCTTTTTTAATTTATAAAACATTTCATTATTGTAAATAAAATTTAAATAAATAAATTTTAATTACAATAATAAAAAATTTAAAACGAATTATAATAAAAATCTAACCAACCTAAACAATGTATAGGGACTACGTGCCCTCGCGGCATGGTGCCAAGAACATTAGCTAAACAATTCCTTTTACTCGTATGTACTCGAATGTACTATTATTAGTAAAGTACTGTTTATACTTTTAAACTGTGAATTTTGGAAGCAGTATAGACGGAAAGAAAGAAATTATTTCACCGTTACATATTCCACAGTAAAAAAGGAAAAAACTAAAAGAATGAAAGATAATAATTAAATAAATGTGCTGCAGTATAATTCCGCAAAACGACCCAGAACCCCGCTGAAACCCTGCGGCACGGAATTATTGCGTGATATTATTATTTTATATTGAAGTAAATTAACATAACAATTAAATCACAAGTAAATCTTAGTTGTATATTCTATCTACATTACAATTGAGGGCTTAGAGTAAGCAATACATCTTTCGCAGATATTCATTCATCATATTTATAAATGAGGTAAGAGCCCGTGATTTATTACATGTATACATTGTCGTTACAAGGCATTGAAGTGGGTTAAGGGGACGCATAAAATGAAATAAAACCAGCTCTATGTAGAGACACCGGGTGTGTATTACTATTCCTTGAGGCGCCCGCCGATTGTACTGAAGCTACAACTTCGACCGTAATATTATTTACTATTATTATAAAACTTCTATATATCAGTATTAGCCATATTTTGATAGTGATACCTTAGATATATCGGTATCAATTTTATGTCACAACAAAATTCTTATTCGATTTTTTTCTTTCGCATAAATACAGGCAGCGCCTCTAGTGACACTTTTGTGAACTAAGATTTGACAGCAAAAATAGCCAGTGATTGATAATAATTATTAAGTATACAATTTAATATTTAGATATTGATAAGTTTGGTTCATCCATCTACAGGCAGCGCCTCTTGTGACGCATTTTTGAACTAAGATTTGAAAGCACACACATCGATAACTCCCATAAAAAACAATATATTTGATCACGTTCTGTGAATAAACCGGTCAAGTAAAGTAAGCAAGTACCCTAACGTTATAGCCGTTGTAAGATTTATCGTGGGATCCTCCGTTTGCTAGACTCGAGATATTTGAGTATATGTCGGAAATATCGTGGTTATAAAGACAATATGTCATTTTTATTTTTAAAATTTCGACCGTCGATGTGCCGTAAAATTTTCCGTGTTTTATAAGATATTAAATTGTATAATTAATTTGAAAACACACTAAGATCCATACAAACACACTAATGGATCTATAGAATAATCGGTCTCCCACATAATTGTCATGTTAAAAATTATTTTATTTTCGCGTTTCTTATTTTATAAATTATAAATTATGAAATGACAAATGAATTTATTATATTCCAATAAAGAAAATCTATTACTTTTTTTTTACTGGTAACTTTTCCCAAATGCGCAAACTTCGTGGATTATTCGTAAAAAATCCCTTTCATCAGTTTTTGTAACGCGCCAAAGGAAGTAGGTATCTAGAGAGGTAACTAAATAAAAAGTTTTTTTACGGGAGTAAAGTAACGAAAAAGTGAGGAGGAAAAGGAGCGTGCAAGCCACGTAATGTTAGGTACTATAGGCCATAAATATCCACATTTAATCACAAACAAAACTTAAATAGTATGCATATGCGTTGCTACGTCTAAAGTCTAAGAAGTTCGTCTCACTTGGAAATAACCGGTAATTTCAGCAACTGAAACACAAAATTATGGTTGTTTCTTGGCAAAATATGAGGGTGGCGTTGGCACGTCCCCAATCATACTTCAGCTCTACCACCTATCAAATTTCTTCCGCTTTGCACCTAATAATAAATTTTATAATGCCTTTTTTTGCTTTTTTATCGCAAAAATATTAAACCATATTTTCTTATATAAGTCTACATAGACTTAACAACTATATTACTTTGCGAACCGTAAAGTTAATTAAACTGTAGAAAATTAATTTAGGTTCACCAAGTAATATTATGAAGGTTACTTTATAAAATAAATATAGCTCTTTATTATAAACAGTGATAGCTTAGTGGTTAAAATTCCGGCTACTCACACAGAATCTCCGGGGTTTCGTATCTCGAGTACGCATTTCAGATTTTTGGATTTTTTTTGCTGTTTACGAATTAATTACCCCTTGCTTTAACTGTGAAGGAAATATTGTAAAGAAACCTACAGGCCTGAATGTTGTCCAATAATTCTGAACTAGTTATTTAAAATGCCATCTAATTCACAATTTTTCGATCTCAGGAATAGTAATGCCCATAAGATGAAATTCTTGTGGTGACATTGATTTACGTGGAATTAATTATAGATATCATTGATTTTTAAGGATAGATGTGTATGTCTACTGGCTGAAGGAAATTAACGCCCGATGGCTTACATACTAGTTTACTGTTCTACTAATATGAATAGAAAAAGGATATATACAGAGTTCTAACACATGAAAGCTAGAATTTACGAAACCCTTCGGAATGTTCATTTCACTTCGAAACCGAAGTTTTGATTGATCGAGGCTGCACGTCGACTCAAATTATTGGCTCAGAATTACTTTGCATAATTAATGTCGAACAATTCGGAGTAAAGGTCCTGGTTTTAGACTTAAGCCCTATATATAAGGTATTCGTATTACCAGTACTTTACACGATAGAACTTGTAGGTAGATACCGACAAGTTTTCTCACAATATAGTAAAATTTTACATAATAATACTACGCACATGAACTCAAAAATAGGAGCTTTTCTTGAGTTATAACATCGAAAACAAAAGCGGGAGCTGCATATTTATACCAGTGTTCTATATATCTTGTCGAATATATTTAATACGTTCATAACTCTTGGGAATTGTTCTAACAATTAGGACAACAAAACTCGCTTATTTGTTTTATGACAAGAATGCTTCTGCTACGTTTATGACAAGATAACTTCTTTGATTAAGTCAAGAAATATGTCATTTATTTATTATCTTGCTGGTGGAAAACTGATGTTATATTAATGACGAGACAACAAGTGGTTCGATTGAGACAAGAAACTTGCTTATTTGAGTTGAAACAATAAAATACATCTAAATTTACGGCAAGTAAAATCCTCGCTTCTTTGTTTTACGACAAGAAAATAGCTGTTAAATTGATGATGGAAACATAAACAAAAATCTACTTTTCTCTTTCAGGTTTTGCAAAGAAGTAAAGCAGAGAGTTCAACAAAAAGTGTAACAAAATAAATCAATGTTTCAGAGACTCGTATCATATTTTTCGCGCGAAGAAATTTCGGATGCTTTTGAGTTAAGTATTTCTCTGCATACATCTGAGGAACGATGTTTTATGACCCACAACCCAACTTACGACAAAATTTATCTGAATAAGGAGGATCCATTACTATTCTACTTTCTGATACCCTTAAAAAAGGAAAAATTGACTCGATTTACGCAAATATTATTTTTGATTTTTGAACGCGTAATTTATTTTAAAGATGGGATAACTATAGTTCAACCGCCGCCGCCGAGGTGCGGTTGCCGGCTGCACTTTGAAACGAGGCGACCATCTTAGTCCTCAGGAGTAGCAACGATTTTCGTTCGAGCTCAGATAGGATTTCGGTCGTGTTTGTGGTTGTACGTGGATGTCTATAGGCTGCGACTACTGAACATCATGGTTTGCATGCCCGTTTGCTCTCATAAAAAAAACCAATAATATATATTAATAAATTATTATTTGTTCACCATCTTAACCAATATGTAACATAAATTTTGTTCACATATTCAATTAGGCTGGCATTGTGAATATAATAATTACAGTAACAACTAAATTAGATTAGCAGGCAATCGTGTAACGAGGTCGTGTTTTGCGCTATTCGGAACACGCAATAATTATCTCGTACGTAATAATAGAGAATCTGTTGTTACGAGTATATTAACCGCTAGAAAATATAGCTTAAGATCTCAGAGACTTAGTATTTACAAGGTAGTAGACTTATTATTTACATGGTTCGACCGGGGAGGTACCACCGCTGTAACCATTTCTAGCGTGAAGCTCAATTGCCTTTTGGTACAAAGGCCAAATGTTTCCTTAGTCCTCAAAAGTAGCAACGCATCTGTGTTCGAATTCAAGTGGGACTTATTATTTAAGAACTTGGTTACAGACGTCGAAGGACGGCAATGATATACGGACTGTATGTTCGCTTGCTAATACTAATTTATAAAAAATATATTAAAAGAAAAGAGGAAGAAGAAAAACTACAAAAACCGTCGAATTTTGATAAAATTTTAAAATTGCACGGCTTATACATAAAAATATATTAATAAGAACGACTCCGAAAAATATTTCTCAAATTAAAAATAACTCATATACCCATATCTTTTCTCCGAAGGGTCCCCTGAGGAAATATGTTCTCATACCCAAATCCACATTAAAATCTATACAACTTTTGTTTTTACCCTGAACCTGTTAGACAGACGTACATATATTACTTTAAACATATTATTTACCTTTTTTCGCCAAGAGTTAAAACATCTACCAACAGAGCGCCAGTTCAAAATGAACGGATAATTAAAAAAAGTAGGTCCGATTAATTAAAATTGGGAAACGCAGTAATGATTTTTACGCCGGCTTCGGATGAAAAAATTTACATTAAATATTAATTTTAATTAAATTGTGTAAGCATTTATGAGAGCATATTATTATTTTCCTGTGTTTATAGAATGGTAGCAACATATATTTGAAGATAAGGGATCTATTATTTTTGGATTGCTATTTGCGTATTGATAAGATTCTATCTTGTCGCCTTCGATCCGGGATTCGTATCTTTGTCTGAATAACTAATTATTCAGAGTTATGTGTGTATGTGTGTGTTAGAAATTAATTATCACCTGCTTTAACAATGAAGGAAAACATCGTAAGGATTTTATTTCATAAGACCAGACGTTTTTCCATAAGGTTCTCAAAGACGTGTTAAGAAAGGATTCTTACTTACTCAAAGTGTTTTACTTTTAAGCATGGATCTCCTTGAAAAATAAGAAGGGTGAGATCTTTAATCACCACGCTAGCTAAGTCTAGATTGCTAGACATAACATAACTATAAGAGCTTTATAAAGAACAGTGAGGCATGTTGGTTTACTGTATAAAGCTAGTAGCTAAATTCGAAAATACGTGTAATTTCAAAACATCAACAAGCCCATTACTTGAATCCTACATCCGCATGGTCGACAACATAATTCAGTAATTTTGTATAGAAAAAATCTTAATTTTAACGAAATAAAATAATTATGTTTGAAGTCTTCATTATTGTAATTAAGATATTTATTTATTATGTGTAATAAAAAAAATAAGGCTATAAAAAACGATATCAAAAATATACAAACTATTTAGAAGATGATGTCCAAATAAAAATAAATAGGCGTCCAGCATAACATGACCTCCAGCGGGACAAAAATAAGGAAGCCAA